>JABXWE010011476.1:0-36783 GCA_014611495.1 Limonius californicus | reverse complement strand
CTCCATAAATGCAAAGACATCGTCAACGTTGCCAAGTATAATATTCTTTAAGTGTCTCGTGTGAGGAAACTAAGCACTATAGGAAGTTCGTGTTAGTGTTTTTGAGGACTGTATTTCTTACAGAAGAGTGCTACCTGAAGCTTTTAAGGTATTTAAAAGACACCCTGTATAAGAACAATTGAGGACAAATCCCATTAGTAATAGGTTATTTGCAAATTTATTAGATATTTTATATTTTAATTGACTGTTTTAATTTATTTATGATTATACGGCTTTCTCTATTTATTTGAAACAACTTTATTTCTCAACATAATCCCCTAAAAGGTAAACACACTTAGTATAACGATGATGCAGAGTTTGAATGGATTTAAAAAATATTTCCTTGTCCTGCACTGCAAACCACTCTTCATCGTCCAAAAAATGAGTTCCCCGAATATGTTCTTCTAATTTGGGGAACAGAAGAAAGTCACTGGGGGGCAGATCTGTCGAATATGGCGGTTGTTGAAAAATCCCGCATTGTGTATAGCAGTCCCAGAAACACCGATTTTGTGAGCGGGAGCATTGTCTTGATGAAACAGAACACCTAGTATCAATTTTTCACGCCTTTTTTTATTTACAGCCTCACAAACTTTTAGTATGAGTTTTGTGTAATAGTCTTAGGCTATTGTATGACCACGTAGTATATAATTAGCAAGAAGAACTCTCTCGGAATTTCGAAACACTGTTACCATTATCTTTCCGGCCGATGAAGTCACATGCAACTTTCTTAGCGGCGGGAACCACGATGCTGCCATTCCATGCTCTGCGTTTTGACTCTGGATCAAACGGATTAACCCAGGTTTCATTTACAATTACAAATCTTTACAATAATCTATCCAAATCGGTGTTCATTAATTGCTCGTAGCAGTGGAAAACCTGGCCTGCTTCTGATTAAGTGACAACATTTTCAGAATCCATGGTGCCCAAACTGTTTTCAGACCCAATTACTCGTGCAAAATTTTCTCAATTCTTTCAAAGGAAAAGCCACTTGTCTCAGTAATATATTTGAATATAATTCTCCAATCACTCAGTATCATGTCATGGACCAAATCAATATTTTCTTGAGTACAATAGTTTGTGGTGGTCCAGCACTTCCTTCCTAATTCGAAATTCCTACACCAATTCTTAATTACTTGATACGGCGGCATAGAATCACCGGACACGTCATTTTAAATTTTCTGCGGTGATAACCTTACTTAAAATTATATTTTATCCTTGTTTGGAATTTTTCCATTTCAACAAAATCACCAGAACCACGGTAATATTAAATGTATAACATTTATAAACAAGTAGATAGGCACCTGCAACTTGTCGTACATTAGTGTAAATTGACGTTTTATTCATCATTTATTTGTCGGTCAATGCCTTGTATGTTATGGACAACAATTGATGAATCATTCTGTAGATATATGAAACATTGATTTTCTGATTGTCATTTCGTTGTACTGTGTTTATTTTTGGTTCAAGGGCTCAGTTACGTCATAACCAACACATTGTTGTTCTGAAATTTATAGGGTGGCCTCTTTTCTTACAATCTTGTGCATTTTAGTATTTGGTACTTCTGCTGGATGTCTTTATTTATTAATTTCATTTAAATATTATTGTTAATATATTTATTTAGAAAATTTATGAAAAGAAAAGAGGTTGGAAAAATGTACAAGAAAAAGTTTTTATATAAGCAACAGGGCCGGTTCAAACATTTAGTCCATCCGACGCAAACACATCTTTATCAGCATTTTTAGTGAGCATTCATCTAATTCGAATGGTAAAAAAGTAGAATGTACATACGTTTATAAAATGTAATCATATTAAATATAAGAAAATAACGTCTTACCTAAAAGTAACTAAACAATTCCGGTTTTAGTCAACCAAATCGTTTACTACATTTTGAAATCGAATTATACAACAAACATTCTGTGTGTATTGATTATCTAAAATAATTTTTAAATGTTGCTATCACCCAAAGCGAGGAGGCGAATTTGTCAATGACTTATAAATTTAATTTCAAACTTCAATCAAGAAACCCCAAGTTTAACAAAATTAGTTTTATGAATACCAATTTATTTTATAATCGAATACTATTTTATATAATTCATGGCTATTCGTGAGAAATAATTAAAGATCGTAACAGTGGTTAACAAATTACCATCTGCTAATTCAATAGACGGAAGTATTTTAAAATTTAATAACGCTAGCCCTGAGCTCTCACACTGAACTATCTCTGTAACCGGCACTGAACTAACAATTATTTCGATTGCAAATTGTGATTCTATGATTACATATGTTACCCATTGCTAAGCGATATACTATAATAAAACGTTGTGGTCAGAATTATTGACACATCGTCGTTTATGTTATTAAACAAAATAAATTAATTTCCTATTTTCAGTAGCAACCAAAACATAACATTAACAAATATTTATATTGAAAAATCAAATATGCGGCTCCTACAAACATAAACAACGTCATACAGCTCGTTGACGATTCTTTTAATGCTGGAATCATTTGTATATTCTATGTTTGAAGTTTGGATTTTGGAATAAACATTCTTCCCAGATTTTATGCAGTCCTGTTTTCTTTTCTGTACTCCAATTTTATTGCAATACAGTAGTGTCCATACCTTTGTAATGGCGAAAAATGTACGTTGACAACCTAGTTGACTGCTACCTGTGTGCATATGCAAACGTCAATATATTTTAATAATTATGGGTACATACAGAGTATCACATGATTAACATTTCTTAGTGATTGGAAAAGGAATGTACTCTATCTGGAGAGCTTTTAAAAAATAAGAGTAACTTTGTGTTATTGCGTTTGTTTTTAAAATTTTAAGTAGAGTGTCAATTTTATGGTTGTTATTGCATTTATATTGTGGTGGCTCTTGTACGTAGATGCGATAATTTTCTTTTACTTGTATTGTCAATGGTCAGTTGTCAACTTTGGTAGTATTTTGGAAGAAAATTTAAATATGTGGCTCACATAACACAACAACATACTAATTCTCACTGATTCTAAATACAGTTGCCCTTTCACAATTTATAAAAATAGTGTTCATCCTGAATAGTAGATTTAAAAAATTTGTTAAAATATAAAATTGAATATCACAAAAGACTTAAGATATAAAGTTATGTGAGCGTCGAACATGAACTGCATTCGTTAGAATTTTCACGAAATAAACAGTTTCAACCGTAAATAGATTTATAGGTTCAAAGATACAACAAAAAAAAAACTCGTACACCTTTCAAGATTCTATTTTTCTTATAAAAAGTGTGCAGCCGTGTAGGTGTAATTGTATATGTATATATCGTTCGCTTTATTTTAGGGCTATTTAACCACGTTTAAATGTATGACAGATATTTTAGAATCTTTGTATATTTGCAGAGGGCATTTACTTAATTTAGCTCGAATTGAGCATTGAGCAAATGAAAAAACTTTTGCTGTTTGTAGAAACAAAGAAAAAACTGTTTAAAGGGGCGTGTAATTACATTTTCATTAGCAATCTCAATTAACGACCAATTAAAGTTTTATTATCAAAGCAGCAAACTATTGACTTTTAGTAAAGGACGCGAAGGGTATACTAAATAGAATGTTAAATATCAACATAAATATTAAAAAAAAAATAGTAAATTCAATTTAAAACTAGCCGTTTGAAATATAGTGATGCACATTCCAAGTAAGTTTGTTTTACTGTTCCCGTTGTGGCAATGTATTGTGATTTGAGATTTTCATGAAAATACCTTCAATAACCCGAAAATTGAAATAAAATCAAAATTTACATGTACTGAAACAATATGACATTTGCATTTGGAATTTGCTAGGTATGATAATTCAATTCCAGAACTAGCGCAATAATGAGAAACACCATTTAGGCAATACGAAAAATATTTTATATGTATTTAAAGTAATCTCCATTTACTTTAATACACTCATAGTAACGTTCCGCAAGTTTTTGAAAACTGTCGGTAAAGGCGCCTGAAGAAACTGATTTCAACTTGGCAATTATATTTTTCTTAATACCTTCTATGTCCTGAAGTTGTTTCCCTTTGAGAACAGTTTTCATTATAGAGACTCAGTTCGCTGATACCAAATCAGGTGACTAGGGTAGGTGATGGAGATCAGAAACGCCCTGTTTCATTAAAAGCATTTTCAACATCCGTGCAGAATCGGCAGGTGCATTGTCCATGTAACAAAAACCAAACACAACGTTTTCCAAATTGCTGTCGCACAGAAATGCGTTATAATAATATCTTGACCACTTCAACGTAAAATGTCATTTTTACTATGTGTCCTTCTTTATGACTTATGCCCTGTCTATCGAAACTGCAATAAAAATATATAAATAATAACTATATCAATACACTTGTTGTAAAAAGCGTTACTTTACTAATAGTCAGCTATATGTTTTTCGCGCCAGTTTTAATTTGTAAGTTCTTAACCTAGGCGGTTTTATGAACCATTTCTGCAGTAATTTAACCTTAAAATACACAAAATATGTTGCTAAACATTTCATGTGATTATTATAAAAAACTATTTGTTGTAGAGGTAGGATACATCCTGTGATCGCAAAAAGAACTGGTCCTGTGGATGAAAATGAAACGTATGAATTAGATTTGCAAGAAAGCAGGAAGAACAGTAAAGAATCGAGCAAAAAAGGAACTGCAAAATCTCAGAAGATTACGGTTTTACAAGATGTTATACCGAAACAGAACAGTACGGACCATGTTACAGGCCAATCGAGCTTTTTCGACGATTCGTAACTAACTTGATGGAAAAGGGCCTACAGCTTAGCTCAGAGGAGTAGGGGGAGTTCGTGAAAATCACTTATGGGAGAAAATCTTTAGTTGTGTACAGGGCGAGTCAAAATAAGTGGGCGCCACCTTCCAAATCCAGCTGGTTGTAGGTCCTCGTGGAAGGCCGAGAAGCCAGCAGATTACGGGAACGGAACTTACCGTGTTTGTACTTCCTCCTATATATTTAAAGCTTGCAAAATTCTTACACCAACAAGTACAAAAGCCACAATAAGAGACAGTAAACTTTAAAACACATATAATAAAATAGTTAGAATGTGGCAATACAATAAAATGACACGACTTATAACGCAAAAGTTTGAATTACATGGTTAAAATCCTTGAACGTTCAGGAAACTCGCCGCCGTTGACGCACAATATTCATATTATAATGAATCTGCGTGGCCAATGGCGTAGTTTACTGGAAAAATACTATATTAATATCTTTTACAAACAATAAATGAATAGCGATTGAAGATCGCTTTTAGGTTGCATAAAAAAAGTTCAATATCGCGAAATTCTGCAAGTTGACGCGAGCAAAAAAAAAGGTTTATTTTACACTGCACAACAAAAAAACTGATTCTTTACCTTGAAATTCGGAGAAGACAGGCACAATATAACGGCGATTTCAACAGGCTGCTAACGTTGAACGCAAGATAGGACTCTTCGATGGTATGAAGAAATAGCTGCAGAACCACGGCAGTTGGGCTTCGAACATTAATCCGCCGAAAAGGCGATCGGTCAATTCACAAAGAATTGCCTTTCCTGGGGATGAATCCAGTGATTCATATTAATCCGGCAGTAGCCGATGGTCTGTTAAATACCCCCTTGGTACAACAGCGAGACGGAACACATATGACGGATACCCCTCAAAAAAAACCCAAGAGCCGCCCCTGCAGCACTTAACGTAATTACGGCCCTCCCCTAGAGATGTAATTTTGGGAAGCTCCGGAGCCGAGACAGGTGGAAGATCGACTCACTTCAAAATGTAACGGGATTTGCATTTTCTAAAACCATTGCACCACATTTCGAAACATTGCGCAAAAGTTCCAGAAGGAATTTCTAACACGTGCAACGCCGAGATCAACACTTCCGAAAATTTAGTCGGCAGAAAATCAGCCCACAAAGGAACTTTCAAGGTTTAAGGGAACCGGCCTTCCATAACTCAATTTTCAAGACAAAACAAAATAGCGAAAATGGTAACCCAAAATAAGACTGCAATTAAAATAACGTTACTAATTCTGGCGAAGCGGCAAACAAATTAAGAAATCAATTCCTATAAAGCGGCACATTTTAAAATGAACATAACAATCAATATTTTGCAAACCATTTGTTTTGGTCAACTCCACTGCCTTATGGGAAAGGAAAGATAACAAATTACCAGTCATTTCTTCAGGTATTTTTAGTAAAGATTTACGGCACAAAGGTGTAAAAAGAATGAAAAAACAAATAACAAATTAAAACGAAAGAAAGGGAGAACCAAAAAGTCTACAACGAAATGCACAAAAATTAAAAAGACAAACGCAAATAGATTTAGTGGAATTAGAAAAGGATGTACAAGCAACATCTGAAGAAAATGTGGTTAAACCTAGAAAACCAAAAATGAAACTCAAAGACAGTTATCAACATTACAATGAAGATGGACAGCTAAAAGAAAAATGTGGCAGCTGTCATCTACAGTGCACTAAATGTTCTGGAGTTACTTATGACGCAGTTAAAGATAGAACATTTGTATATTAAGTTTGCTAATTCATGTGTTTTGTTATACCTTTCATACATTCACTTTGTAGTTACTTATACAGGGTGTCCCAAAACTCACCGGCAATAGTTCAAAGATGAATTTCAGAACTTTTTATAGTCGACAAGTTCATATAAACATAATGTCCTAAACGTAACCGTTAACGAGTTATTGTTTATTTCATAATTTATGTGGCTAAAATTTTAGTTCAACGGACTTAATGAAATAAATCTTTTTTTAATACATTCTGATTATTTTATTTACAAGAAATGTTCAAAATTATCTTCATTGTGTTCGTACACAAACCCGTACGTCGCAGAAGAGATCGTTGCGTTCTTAATATGGTTGCAGAATTATTTCTAATAATATCAGCAGCCTGCTGTGTTTTTTGGCGTAATTCTTCTACCGTGTGCAGTTCAGTTGCATAAACAATCTGTTTCATGTGACCCCAAAAGTAAAAATCGAGTCCGGAGAATGCGGTGGCCATATTACGGGTCCTCCTACTCCAATTCATGCTCCCGGAAAATGTGCGTTAAGCCAAGCTCTAACATGAAGACATTGATGTGCTCGTGTATTGATACCACATTGCACGTCTAATATTTAATGTTTTTCCAGTAATAAGGGTAAAGAGTTTTCTAGAAAATATTAGTAATTTGCACCATTCAAACGGTATGGCAATTCAAATGGTCCAATGAGACGATCATTAAGAATACCAGCTATCATATTAACAGTCACTAAATCTATGTTGAAAATGCGAGCGTCTTCTTAAATGAGGATTTTCTGCAGCCCATTCATGAAAATTATGATAATTATTGATACCATCCCGTGAAAGAAGCTTCATCGGTCCATAAAATATGCGGCAGGTTTTGATTACTTTGTAAAAAATTACAAAATCTTAAACGAGCTTCAAAATCATTATCTAGAGCTTGAATTCTTTGATGATATGGATGTAAACGAGCGCTTCTTATTATTTTCCAAACCTGATTTCTACATATTCCAGTACGTAATGAAATTCTTCGCATGCTTAAAGACGGATCTTCTTGTAATAAATCAAGAACCTGTTCATCATCGTTTATAGGTCTACGGACAACTCCTTGGCCGACTGCATGTTTTGCATTGAAAGTGCTATGTTCCCTCAGCTGACGATATGAATTAAAGAAAACTATGCGCGTAGGCAGTCTTCTATTGCGATATCTTCTAAGACAATCTTGTTGTGCTGCTAAAGCATCTCCATCACACAGACCGTAAACGTAATGAATATCTGCATATTCGTCATTTGAAAATAACATTGGCATTGCGAATCACTTGTGAATTACGATAGGAATAAGGATACAAAAAAGAAGCCAATAATTTCACTATCACAGTAATTCTCTGACAAGTTACAAACAATAATGTTTTAAAAATGATGTTAAAATTTTACCAAAGAAAAGACGCGATCATGGCAACTAGATCAGCATTTCAGAAATCCGTTGAACTAAAATTTTGCTGTATATAAAAGTTTAATGTTTTTCAAAATACAGTGCGAGTGTAAAGTCTGGAACTATCCAAATAAACCTTCTATTAAATGTTTTTGAAAAAAATTCTCGAACACGTCGATTTTTATCTTAAATTAGACACATTTTACTTACATAATTGTTATTTGTAGATTGTCTTTTGTTTCTGACTTATGGCAATAGCGAAACTTTTTTAAATCCATACCCCAATTTTTCATGACGGATTTTGAAAGAGCGTGAAATTCTAAAACTAAATATGCTAAACAAGTGTGATACTGCATTAAGAAGCTTTTAAAGTTTTCAAACAAAATTGAATAACAATCAAGAGTTCCAAGTTTTAATAAAAAAATTAAGTAGCCATGTAACAATTGACTTCTTCACTTGACAATTGAGTTCCTCACAGTGTGTTTATCTGTTTTTATTGTGTGGTTTTGTACGTAATTCAGTAAATATTAGGTATTTGACAGAAAAAGAGCAAATTGAAGTTTTAATATTGAGGGGTTGTGGCGACCATACTAGAACACAATAAGAGGTTAGTTACCTACTGAATAACAAGTATCTTGATAAAGAACCTATCGCAAGAGCGACAGTTTCCAAAAGAGAGAAAAAGTTTTCCGAGCTCGGATATGGCAAGGACCGCCGTAGGGGTGGTCATCCAAAAACCGCTAAAGGTACTGAGCTAGATATTGTATTGTCTCTACAAGAAAATCCCCATAGAAGTACAAACGAACTAGCCGCAAATAATTGCATTTCCCAACGCTCAGTTTCAGTTTTAAAGGTTTTAGAAAAATATAAATGGCATCCCTATAAAGTTCAATTACTGCAAGAGCTTAACGAAGATAATCCCCATCGTAGAATAGAGTTCTGTGAGGTAATGTGAGGTAATGGTAGAGCGGTGTAAGGTTGACCACGACTTTCCCAATCGCCCATCATTTTTTTTGCCGATGAAGCAACCTCCTCCTTAATAGTACAGTGAATAGTCAGAATTGTCGATATTGGGCACCTATAAATCAGCACTGGATGCACGAGACGCGTACGCAGTCTCCTCAAAAAGTCAACGTTTGGGCGGGAATTGTAGGGCACAAAATTCTAGGGCCATTTTTTTATCGAAGGTTCATAGACAGGTGTACATAATTTGGATTTCTTAAGAAGCGACTTAATTCCTGGTCTTGCGGTGCTTTATCCGAATAATCCAGACCTACCAAGCGATACGTTATGGTTTCAACAAGATGGTGCTCCGGCACATTTTGCTGTTGGTGTTGGGAATTATTTAAATATAATTTTTCCTGGTAAATAAATAGGCAGAAGGGGAGCTGTTGAGTGACCTTCCCATACACGCGACCTAGCTCTTTTTTTTCTTATGGGGCTATCTAACAGTACGGTCTACATAAGGCGCCCACAGACAGTAGAAGAGTTCAAGCTAAGAATTTGCGCAGAAATAATATTAATTCTATCTGAAACTTTGCGTAAAGTTCGTGAAGAATTTTTGGACAGACTTGGATACTACCTTGTCCAAAATGGTGGTCAGGGCGAACATTTAATTCAATTGTTTTTCTTTATTTTGGTATGTTTCGGTTTTGTATTTCATAATAACTGCAATACACGCAATGAAAATGTAAGTAAGCTACCAAATTATTGACCTATTTGATTGTAATTCGATTTTTGTGTTAAACTTTAAAAGCAATTATCTCGAAAACTTCTTAATACAGTATCACACTTTTTTAACATATTTGGTTTCAGATTTTCACGCTCTTTCTAAATCCGGCATAAAAATTAGGGTATCTATTTAAAAAAATTTTGCTATCGCCATAACTCAGAAACAAAAGACAATCTACAAATAACAATTACACTAAAATATGTCTCCTAATTTAAGATAAAAATCGACGTGTTCAAGGATTGTTTTCAAAAACATTTAATGAAAGATTTATTTCGATGGTTCCTGACATTACATTCGCACTGTATAATTATTTTTTATTTTTCCCACATTCACAGTACCCCCCCCCCCCCGTAACCGCTTTCGCATTACTTAAGGGAGGTGCGGGCGTCCCTTACATACTAGCCATTCATGCAACATGGACCCTAAACTTAATTAAGTGAAATACGGTCGCCTCAGCCGGGGTTTGACCCCGCGACCGATTCAGCCGCATTTCACTGTGACTCGACTGAGAGCGCTTGTTCGCACTGCTTCGTCGAGGTCCCTTGCAAAACATACTAAAAATTAAGTAGTGTAAAGTATTTAAATTCAAAACACCTAATTTGTTTCGTCATCGCCAGTTATATTATAGATAAAGGTAAGTTACGACAAAATATATTAATTTGTAATCGGCTTAGATGGCTGACCACTGACGCAATTCCCTATACACATACTAACATAAACATTCAGAAACTTATGTACAGCAATTTTAAGAACAACTAAGTACAATCAATATTATTTATAATATTAACAGCTTCTATTAACCTTCTATTGGTGAATGTGTACTAAATAAATTAATATTTAGTAAAACCGGTTAAAATTGTTAATATTATTAAATTTAGTTATTAATTAATATGATTTTCAGCTACGTAAGGCAGTTCATAATTAACAAACTTTAAAAACGACTTTTTTCGTTCCTAGTATTCTAAATTGGACATTTGCTCTAAAATTTGCAACTTCGTTACAAAAGTCGTTCTGATTTTCACACGTTTAGTATTTAACTTTATTACTGCAGTTTTAATAAGTTTCTTTTTAACTAACAGAAACTGTTTTATCATGACTTTTAGGATAAACACTATGAAGCATTTATTAAAAAACTCGGCAAAAATATTATCAGAATACAGCTATTCTGTTGTATTATTAGCTTTAACGTTCGAGAACCAAATAAATATAATTTTTACACTATAAATACACAAAGAATATATAAAAATAAAATTATTGCAAAACCACAGTTGTTTTGAGGCACACTAATAAGCTGTACGCGAAAAAAAGGTTAAAACATTAAACTAAGCTATCTTCTCCGATGCATTATATTCGCTAAAATTACTTCTGATGCACATCTTGGTAATGAAACCGGGAAGCGGTATTTTTAAAAGCATCGGTAATTGTAGACAGGGTGTTAATGGTAGTAGATAAAGTTAACTGACAATACTGCAGTACATCAGACGCGAAACTTAATTCGGAAATTCGATATCCTAACCAAGAGAACTACTAGAATTCTCTTGTGCTTTGATATAAAAACAGTAGCAGTTTGTGCGAATTGAATAGCTTTTGGGACTGTATATTTGTACAATTTGTTGCAGGCAAATGATTTGGTGCGCGGACTTGGAATAATATTGTTTCAGGCGTTGCTGAATGAGTGCTTTATTTCAATTGTATCGACTGGTGCTTCGCAAACTGCGACAGTAACGCACTTACAGAACTACTACTATAAGTAAAGTACAATTCAAAACTACCCGATCTAAAAGTGATAGCAAAGTAAACTTAACTATGACCTAGTATATTCTTGACCATACGAAAGAGGAGCCTTCATTAAATTCAGTGAATGTACGAAATTATAATAGGCGGGCAGGTAGAGAATAATGTTTTTAATGTAAGCATACTGCAGAATGAGATTCCGCACGAAATGCTTTCTCTGTTTTCTTTACTCCAATTGTGTACCCACCAGTCCACTGCTATATTTCCCCGATAAACACAATTTTATTCACTACATCGATCAAATGTCTCGATTTCTATTGATATTTTATTTGCTGCTTTATGGAAAATTTCGGTAATACAATAACTAGCCATCTTTGTGGAAAAGTTTTCATCTATCTACTAAAGTTTTGTAATTATACCAACTACGTTAAAAGTTTAATATTTATTTACAGTGAATTACTTAGACTTTTTATTTTATCAGTTTGTCTTTTTTGCGAAGCAATAACTTTCTCTGCGGTGTACCGAGTGGGTCAGTAAAATTGTCCTCCCACGAATAGTGATAGACGCAACTCAACAATCATATAGCTTGGTACTTTTCCTTAATTATAACTTAGTCGCGCTGTCAATTAACTCACATTTTAAGTAAGATGTTTTCAAATAACGAGACAGGAGATGTTCAGTGAAACCCGCGAAAATGCCACTGCAGCCCACAATTTACATATTAGACGCCATCCAACTAGAACACCACCGTCTGAAAAAATATTATGACACTTTGAAACTTCTTTAGGAAATAAGTCTTATTCTTCTTCTTCTTCTTCTTCGCATGACTAGGATTGCTCCTGTTTGTCTGCCTCTTATTCCGTTTCTATTGTGGTTGATTGTATATTATCTTGCCATCTTTTTGGTGGTCTTCCAACTGGTCTTCTACTATAGGGTTTGTTGTTCTTACATATATTTGCTATTCGGTCCGGTGCCATCCTGCCTACATGTTGATTCCAATTCTTTTATCTCGTTTTCATCCACTTGTTCACGTTTTGGATATTACATTGCTCTCGTATGGTACTGTTTCTTTGTCTATCTCTCAATGTTATGCCTTTTATCGTTCTTAATATTTTCATTTCTAGGAAATTAGTAAATATATTAATTCTAGAATAGGTAGAACCAGAATAATTACGAACAATGAAAATGAAATAGCTGTGTTAGAGGTACTGAATAAGAATGCTCAAGTAAATCAAAGAGATCTAAGCATAAATGTGGATATTAATACAACTTCAGTTTGAAGAATTCTGAAAGCAAATGTATTTCATCCCTAACACGCTACGTTGGTGCACGACGTGCATAACAATTACCTTCAAAGAAGTGTGCAATTTATAAAATCTGTCAGAATCAATTTCTTTTGCATATATCTTTCTCAAATTGTGTATTGTGTAGGCAAACTTCACAAACTATATGCATAATTCGCACTGGATACTTTGAATTATAGTCGTTTAAGCAAAGTAAGACTCGGAAAACACAAAATATAGAAACTAATAAAACTTATTAAAAAGCAGTAGAACTAAGATTAATTGAAAATGCTATATTATAGTTAATAATTACACGGTGTACTAAATTTATATTATCAGAGAATTTGCATTTGCTAGTAAAAGATTAGCATGTATCCGCAGAAGTGCTTAATCTTAAAGCAAATAATGTAAACGTATGTATTTTTCATGATGTTCTGCTTTGAAAACACTTAAAACATTAAAAACAATTCATTTTCTGCAGCTTGAACATTTTTAGAAATATCCACCATGAATTAGAAACCTTCAAAATATGCATTTATTGTATACAAATGTAAAAATCAGCAGATATGCAAGTGCCTAACTAACCTAATCCTGGATTTCACTTTAAAAATTCATTTTGTGGCATAGTGGGTAACAAAATTATTGGGTCAACATGGTCGGGGACAACGTGAAACTGCAAAAATTGTTGGCAAGAGCCTTTCTGCTGTACAAAACGTGTACCAACGCTGTGAGGAGACTGGCCTGATAACCAGAAGACCAGGATCCGGGCGAAAAAGAGTCAACACCCAAAGAGATGACCGGTTTTTGGTGTCTGCTAGTTTGCGGAATAGAACAGCTTCTGCGGTTTTACTACGAAATTAAATCCAAGAAGTTAGAGATGTAAATGTTAATGGGCCTTTAGGAGAAGACTTAGCAGTACTAAGTCTTCTCCTAAAGTTCTGTATTGTCTTATAGAAGACTGACTACAGGTCCACCATTGCAACGTCAGCATCGAGTTGCAAGATTGACTTTTGGCCGAAATCACGTGACATGGAATAATGTGGACGGGAGCAAGGTACCGTTTGCAGAAGAGTCGCGTTTTTGCCTCACTGGGTTAGACGACGAAAGCGAGTATGGAAAAGACCCGGAGAAAGATACACTCAAGTTTGTATTGACGAGCGACTTTCATTTGGCGGTGGGTCTGTTATGGTTTGGGCAGGAATCAGTTCATAAGCACGCACAGAGTAGGTTTTCATACAGAATGGTTCCCTGTCAGGTCACAGATACATTATCGATGTTCTAGAAGATCATGTTATGGCTTTCATGATCACTATGGGCAAGCGTGCCATATTTATGCACCATAATGCTAGACCTCATGCAGCTAGGGTTGTCGGAGAATATCTGGATTAGGTGGGAATTAGGCGGTTCCATTGGCCAGCCTTCAGTCTGGACATTAATCCCCTCGAACATATCTGGGATGAGTTGGAACGTGTATTCGAAGGCATACACCAGCTTCAAGAACTGCCCAGGAGCTGAGGGAGTTACTACTAATTCAAGGTATGTCTCGTCGACTTTAAGCAGTCATTAACGCAAGAGGAGGAAATACACGTTATTAGTGATTATTTTTTCATTTTTACTTTCCCATACCTTATAGGTATAGGGTAAGTATTGAATTCATGAAAATTTTCGAAATCGAGATTTTAACGGAAATATCCGTTTTGGGTCTTTAGGAACCCAAAAAAGTGGTTTTTAAAAAATGTCTGTCTGTGGGTGGGTATGTACGTATGTACGTATGTACGTACGTATGTGACGCTCCTACAGCCGAAAGTATTGCTCCGATTTTGATGCGCTTTGGAATGCGGGGGTGTATCGAAAATTCATCGAAAAAATAACTTTTCAAAAAAATCCGAAACCGGAAGCGGAAGTTACGCATGTTTTTTTGGTATCACTTTTTTCGTGATTACAATTTTGAAACTTTTATCGCGGATAACGATAGAGGGTCATAAGACAAATCTGTTTGTATTTTGCCGAACTCGCTAGCTTTAAAATGAAGGGCGCTATGATTTTTTGAAAATTTTGAGTTTAACGCCCAATTACTCGAAAACGGATGAATCGATTCAAATGATTTTTATTTTCTGAATATTATATGAAGGGGGTAAAATGAGGTGATATAAAAAGTTTTTTGAAAAATTATAAGGGGCCTAAATTACGAATTTTCAAAATTTTGGAAATTTTCAAAAAATTATTTCTCAAAAACTGCTCCAAGGAATTTTTTTAAACTTCATATGTCGATAGACCTCGCAATGGGCTATCGATATATTTTTTGAAGAACTCCTTAATTTTCCTGTGGCGCCCTCTACGAAGCTTGGAAGTTTGAAACTTCAAACTCCTTTAATTAATAAACGAAAAAAGATAGGAAGCTGGGGTTTTCACTGAATCGCTCAGTACGTAATGGAGCATATGAATATGCAAATAAATATTACACTAGTGGATATATGTAAGCGCACCGACCCCCTCCCCCCTCTTTTTTAGAAAAATATTTTTTTTATTCTAACGGTTGTTATTTGTTTGCGTCAAAGAATCTTTTTCCGCGAAAATAAAAAAATCGATTTTTTTATGCCCTACAAAATATAATTTCCAGGGAAAATTTTACCTCGGTAGCAACAGCGATCGGTACTAGTTAGACCGCGCGACGTATACAGTAGAGAATGAAGTATGCCTGGTTGCATATTAAAAGGAAATTAAGGGGCACCGCAGATATTTGGCGGGACTTCTTACAAGCCTTGTAAGTCTATTCGTTACGAGGCACGGTTTTAGGATAGCACTTGAACAACCGTTTTGAGGAAAATATCTCTACTGTTGAATAAAGATGATATGAACAGTTTCCAGTATGGGAAAGTCCAGGGAGGCAGTCGCGTCCACTTATTCGTTAAAGAAATGTTACTGTAATGTCAATATTTGTAACAATTTTAAAGTGAATTTAACGTCATTTCCACAAAAGAAACTACCTATGTTAAAAATTTAACTAAAATTTCCTATAAGCTAAGTAATTAAGGCATTATATATGGATATATCCACTATTAGGCTTAGAAAGTTCTCGAAGTAGTGATTGACAATAAAATCAAGAGACCCCAATAATAAAATTCAATCTTCAAATTGCGCCCTTATTTCTAGTGTGCTACACCTAGCTGCAGTAGCAAGTTATTCTTCGTTTAATTTAAAATATA
This sequence comes from Limonius californicus, assembly GCA_014611495.1. Lineage (NCBI taxonomy): Eukaryota > Metazoa > Arthropoda > Insecta > Coleoptera > Elateridae > Limonius > Limonius californicus. Next base: position 20,846 of record JABXWE010011476.1, on the reverse strand, counting down.
TAAATTTGGTCTCGAAGGATAAAATTGCCGATCATGTCTATTTAACGTGTTTCTACTGTTAGTTTCTGAAAGAGTGTGTGCCAAGGTAGAAATTGTCTTACCCAAACAATACTGTAAAAGCATTAATAGCAGTTCAATTCATTTTGTTTAGTAGGTAGCAAAAAGTAGATAAAATGACTAATTTAATAGTAGTACAAATTCCTACTTTAATAGGAGCTACAATGTAGCTATATAGCTATAAGTCACTTGTAGTGTAAATTAGCTACCGGTTTTAACGAATAATTTTGTAGCTTGCACGATTTACCTACCTACATATATATGATTTGGGATCGCGCTAGAATGCCATGACGTCGTGTGACCGGCCATCTTAAAAAGTGACGTCAAGAGCGTGCAGGCGGTCATTTGAAAAAATCTGTACCATTTAATTTTTTTTGTCAACTTAGAACAGTATAAATTTTTTAATCAGTACTACGCTAATGTGATTCATTATCGATAAAAATTCTAAAAACCGAGTTTTTATGTTCCATCTTAATCTTTTAAATGTAGCGATGGCAATCTCTGCATGGGAGGAGAAAATGTCCGCTTATGGCAAAAAATGACAAAAATGTGGTAAATTAAATAATTGTGTCTTAGCATGTAGAGTAACAAATGTAAAATTTCTTTAGTGTAATTATGAAAATGGCAATAATAGTGATGAATCTAATAAAGTGTTTGTAGGTTCAGTAAATTCTCACATCAAAGACGACAAAGTTGTTTGGGATGAAGTGATTGAGAGTGGAGGAAACAAGTTTAAGGTAAAACTCGACACTAGTGCTGAAAGTAGCACAATACTTGTAAAAACTTTTCATATGGTGAATCATCAGTTTAAAATTAGACGTACCAATTTTCTTTTGAAAGCTGTTAAGTGTTCCAAGGATAAATCATTAGGAGTTGAAATCTTATTTGTAAATTTAAACAGAAATATATATGAAGATTGCGTGGTAATTGATGGTGCTGATCAAACACTAATAGGTCAGGAATGTATCGCGTTAAATTTAGCAAAGTGAATATACAATGTAATACACGTAGCCTTACAAAACCAAATTTGAAGAAAAAAAATGCAGACATTTTTAGATGATCAAGGAGATTTCCTGGTAAGGTCAAGTTGGTTAACTAGGCCCTATTTTTACAACTCTATAATTAGGTTTTAAATAGCTCAGTTGATTATTAAATTCTACCAGTTTGCTTTTGAAAACACAAGTGGTCACATTCTAACTATCGATTCCATCAATGGAAATAAATCCTTTTTTTGTTACACATTTTTTTATTTATTTTTGCTAGGTGTCCCAGTTCCCCAATATTTTGGGGCACCTGGAACAACCAGTCTGATTATATAACTGAAAAGCTTTCTGAGTATCCTAAGGTAACTGGCACATAGCTTTTCGTTCAAACAACTTGCCCATAAAATTTGATTTTTCTAAGATGAGAAAAACTTGGAGATGCAGTAGGTGTATTGAACGAGTGGTTAATTGTTTCATCTTCTGATTTTAGTTCCATTTCATCAGACTCCAAAATACTCTCCTCAGAATCAGAACTACTCCCATCCTTATTTTATTTTGTTTTACCCTTGTCTTTTTTCATAATTTTCGGGATATTCTTCTTTTTATTTTCTGCTTTTATCTGCTTTTGTTCTTCTTTTATCTTTTTCTCTTTTCCTCTTTCTTTTTTTCAAAAAATTCTGCAGTTGTAATTATTTCGGCACCGTTACAAACTCTGCGTCTCTTAGGTTGTGAAGTATCACTTCCTTTTTGCTTGGGCAACATACTTATGGGAATGCTTTCGAGGTCATTTAGACCCCTGATGTCTGATAATGAACACGGTACATTAAAAGTCCAGGTTGCGCTTCGTTATGTTAGTTTGAACTTAACTCAGAATCCGGAACATCCGAGGGTCCAGGTTGCGGTTCGTTAAATGAAATTGACGGCAGTGGGTTTTCGGAAGTTATTTTGTTTGATTCATGTTCATTTACGGTGCTTCGCTGCTCACTAGTTTCCTGCATAAGGTCCACGTCATGCATTAATATGTCTTCGTCCAAAATGTGTACAGCAACCGCGGTTTGCGATAACTTTCTTTGGTTTAAATATTTATCGAGATCGGACTTTTGGAAAGTTGTGGAAGGAATGTGTTGACGATCGGGGCCATTGATTTGTGGATTAAAGATCCCTGTTGCTTTGAAACGATTGATTAACTTCTGAGGGGACATCTACTTGAATTCCTGATTAAGTAGCTGGACAAATCCGCTTTTTGGGATTTTTCTTCTGGGGTTTGGTCTCGGCAATTTGCACAGTGCCTTATCCCATTGGCTCTTCGTGCTTTCGAAGACATCCACATCAAATTTCTGCAGAATGTGTGTAAAATGTGGCTTAAGTTCACATATTTGATTATCAAGAGTCTTACTAATCAATTCACATAAAATGTGTGATACATGCCCATCAACTACGAGAAGTACGGGACGCCCCTTGGGTATATTTGTCAGAAACACTTTTTCAAACCACCTTGTAAAGATTGCCGTAGTCATCCATCCCTTCTGTGAAGTAGCAAATGCAGTTTTATCCAATGGATCAATTTTTTCAGGCATTATTGACTCAATAATATGTTTACCTCTGAAAATTTACAGCAGAGGTAATTTTTGGCCACTTGCGGAGCAGCATACCAGAACAGTGGTATTTTCTCTTCCAGCTGAAGATATAGTTCTAGTGCACGTAGACCCTATGTTACCAATGATTTTAGTCTTGGTTGGATCACTAGAAAACGATGGCTCGTCACAATTAAATATTAGTTCAGGTTTAGTCTTCAAATTCAAATCTTCAATTGTCTTCTCCAGTATGTCAAAGAAACCATAAATGCTCCAGGAGTTCTCTTGCTTTTTTCTAGCTAACTCCACTCCTTGAGTTTTCTTTAGAGACAGTTTGTTACGTTAGCAGAAATTTAAAAACCACTCTTCCCCTGGGCGACCATTTTTAAACCTAGTTTTAACTTCTTTCATTTGCACATAAATTTGTACCATACCTAATACTTCAGCTCTAGAGAGGTCATGACCCCATTTTTGCATCGTGTTTAGAGCTTTTGCTAATTCTGCTCCATAGACAGTTTTACTTCCATTCTTCGCATCCTCAACCGCTTTAATTAGGGAATCTTTACTATAATTACCACGATCTGCACCTTTGTTGGTTCGAGTCTTATATTTTCGAACCATATTTCTGAAATTAAAACGACCAGGTTATTTGTCGCATTAATGTGGTGTAACAGGAACTTGCTATTGGAGAACTGGAAACTATGGTCCAGTTTCCCGGCGCAATAGGTTCCAGTTACCTCGTAGCTCAAAATGTGTTCCAAGCTGAAATTTCTTCTAGCGATGAAAGCGATGTAGAAAGCGACAATGATGCAGAGTGCCTGTTCTGCGGGGACACATATCTCCGATCAAAAAGTGAAGAAGGATGGGTGCGGTGTAGTCAGTGCCTTCAGTGGGCCCATGAAGAGTGTGCTGGTGTAGAGGAAAATGATGCCAACTACACATGCCTCTGATTATATGTTTACAAATATTTGTATGGTCTTAAAATAAAAATTCGTGAAAACTTTTTAAATTTTTATTTACACTAACAAATTTAAAAAAATCAAGTCAGCGATAGAAAGTGGCCACTTTGCCCCAATAGCTGGTGCAAAGTGGCCACTTTGAATTCTTTTTTTAATATTGTTTGTGATGTATTCGTTGAGAATAAAAATAAAAAAAAATTATGAGCATGCAGGAAGCATCACTAAATCTAAAGTAAATATATAGGCGTACCATCATTGCAATAAATTTTTTTCAGATGTTTTCCCCTTAAAGTGCCCACTATGCTCCGGTCTCCACTATACTTCTTCAATCGTACAAAGATAACGGAAAATTAGAAAAAGCAGGCAGGCATCTTAAATTGTTCGCCGATCAGTTGGTAAAACCAGAAATGGAAAGAAGAGTACAAAATGTTCATACACCTTGCGAGCTGAGGCCAAATATTAGAAGGATATTAAGTATTTCTGAAGATCCAATCCAAGCTAATCAAGAAGAAAGGTTAGAACAGCGCAAGACATGTTATACTAGTCCTTTCAAAATTAAAAGGAAAAACTTCCATCTTTGTTTTTTGTGCCACAGGGCTATATGTATATAGTGCAGTGCAAAATTGTGCAAAATTTGCAAAGAAAAATGGTAACTTCTGAAGTACTGCAATTTTTAGGTCTGCTCTGCTTTTTTTCAAATTTTATATTATTACTATAATTTAGTAACTATTAACTTCAAAAAATTAGTATTAGTTTGATTCTTTCTTTACATAAAAAAAAATAATAATATTCTGTTCTTGTACCGAAAAATACGTGCTAATGTAAAAGTAATATTTTTTGGGATAATAAATTTTTTATTTTCATGATATTTTATTTTTGTCTGACTTACTATATACCAATTGAGTCATCTATTGCATAAAAGGAACAAATAGTCAGAATATGTGAGAATTAAGTTAAAAACAAAGAAGCGGTCACTGTGACCGCGTGACGGCAATAGTGTAACGAACACTTGACGACAGTGGTTAATGTTTATACAGGGAATTTACCTTTTTAGTGTACGTTGCCTATGTATACTTTTAAAAAGAACGCATCAATTACGCCTATTATGTAGGCAACCAACTATACAGATAACTAAAAACAGAAGCAAATGTCACTGTGTAACGTTTCTCCCTGGCCGTACCGGAGAAAACATACAAAATTACTGTACTTGGGTGAGCTCGATGAGTGTACCAGAGTTCAAGATCCTTTTGTGAACATAAACAATTGATTTCTTTATATATGTTCAAATAAATCGTTAAGTTAAATATAGGTATCTATAATATAAATAAATAAAAATATTGTATTCCGTGCTTCCACGAGAACGCTACGCCCCTGGTACGAGCCTATGGTAAACCCCAACGGAACGCCCCTGACGAGACGAACTGCCGAGCTCTTATTTATCGGCCAGGTAGGCGGAAATGATAGCGCGCAGGTCCTGCTAATTAAACGAAATGGCATCGGCGTTCAAGTTCTGTAAACAATCCAAAACGCACCAATTTTACGGTACCTATAATTTTAAAATAAAAGGCTATATTCGGCAAGCAAGAGAAAAGAAAGTGGGCTTTATTGGAATAAAAATTGGGTTAGGAATGTTCAACAAACCGAGTAACACAATTTATCTAATCAATACGGGGATCAATAAAGTACTTATAACTCAACCATTTCCTAATGAGGATACGGACAGTGTTTTCCCCACAAGGTAGTTATAAACGGATAGGAAATCAGGTAGGTACACAATGAAATATTTTCAATAACTGAAATCGTAATTCTAAAGAACATTTAACCAACAGGGTTTGAAGAGCCCTACAGATAACAAACAATTAGCATCTTGCTCACTGGATGTAGTTAAGTTATCAGGACAGGTTCCCGGATTTGAAATAAAATTAAACACAACGTCGCTAACTGGTTAAAACCAAAACTAAGGATTGGCATGAAATTTCTCCACGACCGATCGCTTCCCTGATTGATTATAAAATACAGTACGGGAGGAAACCCTTATTGCAAGGCAAATATGTGTCGATTCGGATACCAACAAAATATCTCCACACAAAAAGGTCTCGAAAACTTTTACTTTGTGTAGTCGCGGATATACGCCAGCGTTTCTGCCACAAAATAAAAGCTAACGGGTAAGATTTCATGGAGGCAAAGTAAATAACAGAGCAAGGCAAGTTACTTAATTTCAGGTATCTATTTTAAATTGTAGAATGCTGAGAGAAAGCTAGCAAATTTAAGAAAGGGCAGTTCGATGTGGCTGGAACTGTGAGAACGAAGCCCCAGTCTGGTGAAACACACTGTACACATCCGCTCAGGATCTGTAACTCAAAATTTAATTAAACTCGCTATAACTCGGTATAACCACAGAAAACTCTGGAAGATAAATCAATTCACAGGTAATGAATCCAAATAACTTTAGCTGGAATTTAAGTTTACAACGGTTAATATATTTTCAGGATCGGACTACTCAAGAAGACACCGGAATGGTGGATGACTTTTTGAGAGGAAATCAGGAAAGAACCTCTTCTCAAACTGGCTTGGTTTCTCCTTTTATATGCGCCATTTTCCCCACTTTCATGCGCGATATCCTATTCTCATTTGGGTAAAACTGGAAGTGGAAATTATTTCCAAAGTGGGAGAAAATTAGTTGATTACGCCATATTTTCAAAAATGCTGAATACTGGTTGCATTGGTAATTATAACCAACTAATTAACATTTTTAAACCGTCACAACTGTAGTTGTGAATTATTTTATTATGAAGGTTATGTTTGATCCAGTGTTTATATTAAATAGGTAAATCAAAATGAGTGGAACAATAAGGACAATTGTTATTGTAAAACATTAAATATCAATAACAGAAAATGGAAATGAAAATAAAAACAACAGTTATAAGTTTTCGAAATGGCCACCTTCTACTTCTAAACAATAACCTAAATGGTGTTGAGGGCACGCACAGTATTCGCAAGAAAGTTGGGATTCAAGCTATTGTATTTGGTATGTCTGCGATCTTTTAATTCATCAATACTTTGTATTGGAGTATTTGTATACATTTTTGATTTCAGGTATCTTCAAGCAAAGAAGTTATTGGGAGACAAATCTGCAGAACGCAGGGGCCACAGTACTGGACCGAATATTCCGGCCCAACGTCCTGGAAACCTGTCCTTTAGAAAGTTTCTTATAGCATTCGTGGAATGCGGAGGGGCTCCATCCATCTGAAACCACAGGTCATCGATGTTTAAGTTTTCTATTGCCGGAATGATGTCGTTCCTTAACAGCTCTAAAAATTTGGCTGTATTGAGATTACCATCAATAAAATATGGATCGATAAGCTTATTTTCAATTATTCCTAGCCATACGTTAACATTCTCAGTGTATTGACTGTGAGTTAAGTTTTGTAATTGGCGGTTAGTGCAGGACCAATATCTAAGGAATAAGATTAGCAGGATAATGGATAGTGGATAGATGAGGAATTGTAATACGTACCGAAAATTTTGTGAATTGACTTCTCCATTTATTGTGAAAGTTGCTTCATCACTAAAAACTATCTTATTTAAATGTGTTCATGTTCATTCAACAAATTAAAGAATGTTTCACAAAAGATTGTTCTTCTTTCTTTGTCTTCATCGAATAGTTGTTGGTGATTAGAAAATTTGTACGATTTATAATTAAATTCTTTTAGCGTTACAAATACCGAGGTTTTAGAAACATTAAAATGTAAACCTATTTCTCGTAGTAATACTATGGGGTTTTCTTCAACGTAGCATAATATATTTAATTTCATTTCTTCAGTTAAAACGTGATTACTTTTAGTTCTTATTTTATAGGAATTTATTAAGCATCCCTCTGATTTATATTTTCGAATAATTGTTTGTATGATTCGAATACAAAGAATAGGTCTTTCTGGATGTTTTGGTGAAAATAAGTCTCTCACAGTTCTTTAGAATTTCCACCTTTTCGTCTTTACTGTACATGGTTGTATAAAAAATGCAAAAAGGCACTAAATAAAGACTAATGTTATTTTTTAACCTTGAATTAATTTGATTGTTTTGGTCACAGTATGCTTGAGTTGTCTGTATAGTTGGTTGCCTACACAATAGGCGTAATTGACGCGTTCTTTTTAAAAGCATACATAGGCAATGTATACTAAAATGAAAAATTCCCTGTAGTTTTCTTTCCTGTCACTCTCACTAACACAAAATCGCCTTTATGTATTGCATCATTTACATTCATTTTTTTGTAAATTTATATCTTCGAACCATTCTTCATGTCTTGCAAGGATTTCCTTGTCACTAGAAACGATCGAAGAAAGTTGTTCATCGTCAGAGTCGGAATCTTCTATCGTTTTTGTTAGTTGTAACCCGTTTTGCCAGTTGTTTGCTAACTTTTTTGTAGCTGTAATGTCCCGTTCCTTCTTCAAAGCTGCTAGTTCTTTTTCGGGAGTGTTGGTGAAAATCCGGGATTTCTCTCTTGGACGTCCTTCTAGTTTATTAGGCGGTGCTGCTTTAGGAAAAGGTCTAAAAAGCTGTGGTGAAATTGGAGTGAGGCTGCGTTCCACAACTGCAGGCGAAGTAGTGGCAATTGCAATGGTGATGGGCTGACCTGGGCGCATAAGCATCCACTCATTACAAGCAGAATATGATTTCTTAGATCCAAACACGGTCTTGTCCAAGGGCTGCATTTTATGACTCGTGTGAGGATGAAAACTTAACAATATAATCCCATTTCTTTTACAGAAGTCAATCACCTCAACACTAACATGGCTGTCATGGTTGTCTAATGTTAAAATTATAGGATTTTCAATAGTGGGTTTAGCATGATTTTTAATATGTTCCATAAACTTTCAAATAGCCCTGAATTAGACCAGCCGGATGGATTTGCCTGTACAATTGTACCAACTGGACAACCTTTCAACATGTGAGGTTTAGATTGGACCCTTGGAAAGATCATTAAAGGCGGAATGTGATTTCCAATTGCATTCATCACCGCAATTAGTATTAGATTTTGACCACATTCACCGCTAATGATCTGTCCTAATTGTTTATTCCCTTCGGTCCTATAATTTTAGGTGGAACGTGTACAGTCGCCAAGCCGGTTGCGTCGCAGTTCCATATTTTATAAGGCGAGAAGTCGCCACGGGAAAGAATTTCGTTTGATTTGTTGAACAAAGTGGACCTGGCAAAACTTGTGGCTTCAGGTTTTAAAGTACCAGACCACGGTGCCTTTTTAAAAATTGCTTTAACCGTTTTTGACAGCTACCTACTTTTTTTGTAATCCGGGAGTTGGGAAATTCTTGTCCAATGGCAGTAGCATACTGATTACGATTAGCTAAATTCTTAACCTCTGTTTTTGTTATCGTAATGAAGACGTGCCACTGTAACCAAGTACCTTTTTAATGCCTCTTATTCCTTCTTTGAAAACACGTTTTGTATTGTTATTTGCTGTATGTTCAAATTTAGCAACTCCCGATTTTTTAAACGCAGTTATGTGCCTAATTCATATCGTTTTCGATACATTACAGCATATTGCCACTTCTCATATAGGAATCGCTCCACTTATGCACTTTTTCGCAGCGCATATAAGATTTTCTGCGTTGACTGGACATTGTTTCCTGACTTCGTGACATTTAAAAACTATCTGAAAAAATTATTTAATTTTAAAGGAATTACCTGACATTAAATCAGTTTTAAATAGGTATAATGCCACGCCTGTGAAATCTACTTATGTAAAATTTCTAGAATACAATGTAAGGATTTAGTAAAGCAGCCGTGACAATAATATATTACGAACATAATTAAATAATTTTTCTCTCAAGGTTGTACCTTGGACCGGCCCGAGCTACATGACGTGACGCGACCCAAGGTACAACTTTTAGCAACCTCTGACATTTTTTGTAATAAAAATTTGTGGGTTATAAATTTGAAAAAAGATTTAGACATTGAGAACACGAAGGAGTAATGTAAGCGAAAGTATGTTCTCATTTCACTTTTGTTAAATTTACAATGAACTGCTTATACTGCTATCTATCATAAAAAAACATGACCCATAATGGCAGTAGCGGTAACAGGAAATTCAAATAGGTTACCGCAAAATTTGGAATGACCCGAGATACAGACCGGTCCGAAGTACAACACTTTCCACTACGATTTAGGAGGCATCCACGGTAATTAATATCCTAATATCATCTTCCGTGAATAAGTTTTACAAACTGTATTACTTACAGAGTTTATTTATAGTATTATAATACTGTACAGACAAGGTTAGTTAGTTTATAACAAATACAAGTAACTTTTAAACTTGCTTTATGAATATTCTAGCATACTTAAAATCATACAAATATAAATGCATAAATCAAAATTTTTAAAAGAACCAACATACAAATTAGCATACAAACGCCTTAAAATGCTTACAATTATTAATAATTATATCCTATCGCTTAAAGTTATACTTCACTGATAATTAGACAATCATTAATTTTGCAATCAAATCTTTCTTTCCTGTATGAGTCCTTACATGTCATTGCAAGTTAAGCATCTGTGCACTTTCATAGCACTTATTAGGTTTATCTCTTCTATGAGTTCTCATATGACGTTGCAAGTTAATCTTATATGCACTTTCATAGTCACACTTATCGCACTTGAATGGTTTTTCTCCTGTATGGATTCTCATATGTCGATGCAAGCCAATCTTATATACAGTTGCGAAGTCACATATACCACACTTAAAAGGTTTTTCTCCTGTATGAATTCTCATATGCACTTGCAGGCTAGTCTTATGTGCACATTTATAGTCACATATATTGCACTTGAATGGTTTCTCTCCTGTATGAATTCTCATATGTTGTTGCAAGTTAATCTTTTGTACACTTTCATAGTTACATTTACCGCATTTGAAAGGCTTTTCTCCTGTATGAACACTCATATGTTGTTGCAAGTGACTCTTCTGTGCACTTTCATAGTCACACTCATTGCACTTGAAAGGTTTCTCTCCTGTATGAGTTCTCATATGTTGATGTAAACCAATCTTATATAAACTTCCATAATCACATACAGTGCATTTGAATGGTTTCTCCCCTGTATGTGTTCTCATATGTCGTTGCAAGTTCATCTTCTGTACACTTTCGTAGTCACATTTTTCGCACTTGAAAGGCTTTTCTCCTGTATGAATACTCATATGCGTTTGCAGGCTTATTTTATGTGCACATTTATAGTCGCATACATTGCACTGGAATGGTTTTTCTCCTGTATGAATTCTCATATGTTGTTGCAAGTTATTCTTCTGTACACTTTCATAGTCACATTTATCGCACTTGAAAGGCTTTTCTCCTGTATGAATACTCATATGTTGTTGCAAGTGACTCTTCTGTGGGCTTTCATAGTCACATACATTGCACTTGAAAGGTTGTTTTCCTGTATGAGTTCTCATATGTTGATGTAAGCCAATCTTATACACACTTCCATAATCACATACAGTACACTTGAATGGTTTCTCTCCTGTATGTGTTCTCATATGTCTCCGCAAATTAATCTTTCTTGTACTTTCATGGCCGCATATATTACACATAAAAGGTTTCAGATTTGAATGAGGTGGCAGATGTTCATGCACACTAATTTGCTGTTCACCCTCGCAGTCTTCAAGAGGATGGAGAGTTTCCGTTTTTATTTCTAATTCTTCATGCAACGATTCCAGCTTGATGGAGAAATCGTAATCACATTTAACTTCGTGCTGTAAATCTGATACTACCAATTCTAATTCCCTTGTTTGAATCTGTTTTTCTTTTTCTGAAACACATAAATATTAATATACTCCCATGATTTACTGAATAGTACTTTTATCAAGGGGTTATAACAAGGTAATGTTAAATACAGTCCCAAACTATTTAATAATAACAATTGGTATTTGAATCAGCTTTGGTTTATAAAATTAAACTACCAATATTTTTTTAATTGCATTAGTTTTTACATTGTCAAAGTTAATACAAATATAGTTATAAAAGTACAAAAACATTCCTGCAGTTTTTTTGTATGAAATTCTATTTGATAGAAGTTTAGTTGTACAACTTTGCATTTACTGTATTATGCAACACAAAATTACCATCTGTTCCCAACTCCATTTCAGAGGATTCTTCCTTAATTTTGGCATAATGCCATTCATTGGATGTAGGACTGTAAGTATTTATTAACGAAGCTGCAATAATATCTGGTTTAGTCTCATGGGTATTGAATACTGGATCCATGTTGAAGTGTCCGTTTTTATAAACTATTAACAGATCTACTAAATTGTAATTGTTGTAAATTCGTAAATTAATAGTCACTTCTATAGCGTGATAATATACTAAATAAGTCTGTAACGGTTGATTACTGTTATTCAAATATACTTTCAACGATACTTTCTTCGTGTTTTCTAAATATGCGGCAGTTTAACACACATTATTATAGGTTATGTCATTATATTATTTTAGGAGAGTTCTGATTGTCACCATGCACCTGCGACTGCACATGCGTCAACGTTGGTATTATATACTAGATTTTATAATAAATAGATGTTCATTCCAGTAAATTCGTTTTGTGACGTACTTATGACGTCCCTATGGATAACTCTAAAGCGGGATTTACATTTACGAGTACTCGGATCCGAGTTGCGTTAGGAGTTGAGTTATACATGTTTACATTCCTTACCAGTTAATACGACTTATGGTATTTATAAAAATGGCTCTAGACAAAAAGCGTGCTCCTGCAGGTGTTGTATAGCTAACGTTTTTTTTTTAAACAGAAGAGAAAAACAAAGTACAGCGAAACAGAAGTATTTGGGTTAAACAACATTTACTAGAGCGCCAAAGAGTTTGAATTGGAGAAAATTTGCTAACAGGAGACGGAACAGATTTTAATAATTTCATGCGCATGGACTATGAAACATTTTGTATGTTATAAAACATGTTAGGCAGAATCACATTAAATTACTGGCCAGTGGCGAATTCAGGTGATACTCTCTATGACGGAATTGGAGAGGGGGCGATAATTATATTTAAAGAAATTTAATAATTCATACGAGGATTGTTCGATAACTACGTGGGCTAACACAGATATGACGCGAATTCGGAGGAATCTTCTTTACCATTCTGTAGAACTATCCTTTATTAGATTAAATATGACAGTACAGAGCGATCTGTCAATTAGTCTGTTTTTGACAGTACGCCAAAGTGAACGTCTCGTGTGATTTTGTAAACAATGGAAAAAACTGAGTCCAGAGCAGTGATAAAGTACTTTCATTTGAAAGGCTTAACACCAACCGAAATCAAAGCAGAGCTGGATTCAACACTATTGGAATCCGCTCCTTCGTTTTCAATGGTTAGAAACTGGGTTGCAGAATTTAAGCGTGGTCGGGTGAGCACAATGATGAACCCCGTAGTGGACGTCCAAAAACTGCTACTGCCCCGGATATGATTGAAAAAGTCCACCGTATCGTATTGGATGACCGTCGAGTAAAAGTGCGCGAGATAGCAGACTTGTGGGTATCTCAAATGACAGTGTGCACAGAATTTTAACTGAAGAATTGGAAATGAAAAAATACTCGGCGCGTAGGGTGCCGCGGTTGCTCACACCGGAACAAAAACTCGTTTGAGTGTTTCTCGTGACCTTTTGGAACGTTTTCGTCACAATCCCAAGGATTTTTTGCGCAGTTTGATAACCGTCGATGAAACCTGCGTCCACCATTATACTCTCGAAACCAAAGAACAGTCCGAACAATGGACACACAAAGGTTCTCCGCCACCAAAGAAGGCAAAAATGGTTTAGTCAACAGGAAAGGTTATGGCAACCGTATGTTGGGATTATCATGGAATTATCTTGGTCGACTAGCTAGAAAAAGGAAAAAAAATGAAGAGTATTATGCCAATTTGTTGCAACAACTTAGCGACAAAATCAAAGAAAAGAAGAAAGTGTTTTTCCATCAAGATAAGGAACCTGCCCACAAGTCTGCGATTGCAATGGCCAAAATTCATGAATTGGGATTTGAATTAGTGCCCCATTCGCCCTATTCCCCAGATTTGGCTTCCAGCGATTATCATTTGTTTCCAAACCTGAAAAATGGCTCGGCGCTAAGAGATTTTCGTCCAATTCCGAGGTAATCGCTGTTCTAAATAGCTATATTGAAAAATAAAATGTTTTTTGTCGAAAACAACTTGCGTTTTCATTGTTAGGCTACGTAGTTGTCGAACCATCCTCGTGTATATTTTGTAAAACAAAAATAGGAACACATGGTTTGCTAATAGGAGCTAACAATAACAGCGTTTAATGGTAACAATGTTCTGTAATTCAGTAACAGCTGTTTTTCAATTGGTGTTTGAATTTAATTTGACCTAAGAAAGTTTTCAATTACGCTGTTTTACTAGAAGGTAACAAAAATAATTTGTTTACTTCAAAAATTATAAACAATACAATTAATAATTATCAGTTAGCTTTGTAAATTACAGAAATAACAATTTTCGTGGTCAACCCTTCCGCATATACTATAAATATTGTCTGAAAACATTAAAAACAGTTCTAAAGTCGAATGTAAATATTTTGTAGTATCTAGACAGTGTAGAATATGTATTTTTTATGTTATTAGGTGGTACTTACACGCAGGCCAGTTCTATCATTAAGCCAAATAGGCAGCCACCAAGGACGCAGACTACAGCAGGGGAGCGCAGTACTGCCAATTTAGCCACTATGACTATATCAGCTGAATATGCCAAAGTATCGGTATTTAATTTGTTTAATTGCTGACAAAATTTCCAGAGGAAAAGACATGTAAAGTGAGATTTTGATGTGCCTCAAATTTAAACTATGAGGCATTTTTAACTGTGTATTTTTTGTTTGATATTTTGTCTGAGTGTAAGCAAAATATTGTGGTAACATTATGGGTTGGTTACAACAAGTATCCTTAAACAGTATGTACACTTAACGGTGTACGACAGAATGTTTCAATGTTGTGTTGCCAATGGCGGAGGTATGCATTAAACTGAATGACCATTAGCTCAAAATGTTTTGTTTACCAAAGTATTTTCTTTTGTATTTGCGAAAGATAATAGAAGATTAATTATTACTTATTCCTGCAACTTAAAATTGACCTTTTGTGACTTTTATTTTCCTTTAAACAGTTTTCCTTAAAATTCGAAGTTGCTCAATTTTGAAGGCCAGGGACACAAGCAACTCACCTTGTCTAAGGCGCAAAATAGTCTGACACCCGTGCTGCTGTCGCAAAACTGTAATTGTGGGTAGTGATATTATTAGGTATCGGTTGCATAGCGGAGCGCTGCGGACGCCGGTCAAATGGTATTCGCAGCCCAGCACAATCCGCGCTGGTCAGTACTTGGATGGGTGGACCAATATAGTGGCATATGCAACCGGTCATGCTTCGGAGGGTAGATAAAACCGTGGGTCCCGGTTGTCATACAAACATCTTTGACAATCATTAACCTTGTAGTGAAACTTCCCTTCTCTGTTCGACGGGTTAGGTTAGCCTCCTGCCCGGCATACATACAAAGAGGGCTCACAGAACCTACTCTATAGTAGGTAATTAACAGGCTATTGGCCTATACACAGAAGAAGAAATTATTAGGTGGCAGTACAATGCAAAAATATAATAACAAGAGGTAATGTTGCATTAAGACAAAGCGTGAATGCCTCATTCAGGTCAAAACACTGTATAAAGATGCTTCTTATTTCTTTAAAACAGTTAGATTACTGTTCATGGTTTTTGTGCTTTAACCAGATGTCAAAATGACCGCAAATAAACTGCTACATTGTTTGTGCTAATAAAAAAAAACAGGCATCTGTTTTAATCATCAGTAATCGATACAATGTGTTGGTACTACACACATTCTAAACCACGACTGGTAAAATAACATAAATAAATTTAGAAGGCATTCACTGTAATCACATGCAAATTTACAAATTTCGTTTCTTCTCCTGTCTAAGTCTTACTGACTGCATTGCTTACAGAATTTATTTATAGTATTATAACACTGCACAGACATAGGCTTAATTGGTTTACAACAAATAAGATGTTTTAAAATTGCTTCAGAAATTTTATTAGTGGCACTTGAAAGGTTTCTCTTCTGTATGTATTCTCATATGTTCTTGCAACCTAATCTTCCATGCATTTTCATAGTCACATACATTGCACTTGAAAGGCTTCTCTCCTGTATGAGTTCTCATATGTTCTTGCAACCGAATCTTCCTTGCACTTTCATAGTGACATACTTTGCATTTGAAAGGTTTCTCTCCAGTATGAATTTTCATATGTCTTTGCAAATCATTCCTCCATGCACTTTTATAGTCACATACATTGCACTTGAATGGTTTCTCTCCTGTATGAGTTCTTATATGTTCTTGCAATCTAGTCTTCCTTGCACTTTGATAGTCACATATATGACACTTGAATGGTTTCTCTCCTGTATGGGTTCGCATATGTTCTTGCACTCTACTCTTCCTTGCACTTTTATAGTCACATATATGACACTTGAATGGTTTCTCTCCTGTATGAGTTCTCATATGTTCTTGCAACCTAATTTTCCATGCACTTTCATAGTCACACATATCGCACTTGAAAGGTTTCTCTTTTGTATGAGTTCTCATATGGTCCTGCAACCTAATCTTTTCTGCACATTTATAGCGACATAGATTGCACCTGAAAGGTTTTTCTCCTGTATGAGTGCTCATATGTCTTTGCAAGCTATTCTTTCTTGCACTTTCATAGTTACAAATATTGCATTTGAACAGTTTGTCTCCTGTATTAGTTTTCATATTTTCTTGTAAGCTAGTCTTCTGTGTATCTTCATAGTGTTGAATAAGATCAATAGTTTCAGTTTTTATATCTAATTCTTCATGCAACGATTCCACCTTGATGGAGAAATTATAACCATATTTACCATCATGACGTAAATCCGATACTTCCGATCCTAACTCCCATATTTGAATCCGTTTCTCTTTCTCTGAAAAACATAAATATTTATTTATATATGATATCCTGAGTAACATTTCTGTCAACAAGTTACAACAAAGTAATGTTAAATAATCCCCAAACTATGCTGTTATTTAATAAATAACAATTGATATTTAATACAGCTCTGCCGTACATAATTTAACTTCCAATATCTTTTATATCGTCAAGCGTCGCTATGAATATAATTATAAACATACAAAACCATCCTTTTGGTTTTTTCATGAAAATCCTGTTTTGATGTGCATTTATTTGTACTATTTACTTAACTTAATATTTATTTTACTATGCAACTCAAAATTACCATCTGTTCCCAACTCCGTTTCAGATGTTTCTTCCTTAATTTTAGAATGATGCCTGACTTTGCATGTAGAACTGTAATTATTTAATAACGAGGCTGCACTAGTAACATCTGGTTTCATACCATCAGTATTGAATACTGTATCCATGTTGAAGAATAAATTTGTATAATAATTTCACCTTCACTATGTGACAATGTAATAAAGGCCTGTAATGTTGAATTAGTGTTACTTAAATACACTTATAACAATATTTTCTTTGTGTTTACTAAATATGCAAGACCTTACAAAATATTGTTTTAGGTTATGTATTTGACTTGTCACTTTTCAACATGGGAACTAGTTTAATTTCGTATACAGGATGATTCAATAGATTGGTCAGAAGATATCAATGTTCGAATTTTTAACCTCTACGATATAAAAACTAATTGATTTAAACCATAGCAAAGAATGAGATAAGGTGTTGAGTGAAGTTGAATTTGCAATCAACAATATTATCTGCAGATCAGTAAATATCAGGGTTGCGTTCCGAATCAACGCTCCAAGAACAACCTTTTGCCCAAACCCGTTCGTATTCACAGGGGCTTATCGCCCAACTGCGTTAAATGTGCGTTCCGAAACAGAGAGCTTTAACGCTCGAACGACAACCTTTTACCCACCTCGCCTAGCAAGGCCATAAACGCTCTTAAGGTTTAGCGCCATTTATTTGTAATTTCATTGCGTACACAACCTCTTTAATTAGCAGTTTTTATTGATATACTCTTAATATAAAATGTGTAGTACCAGTGGTATCAGCAATAATACAATTAACACGCACTCTCACAATATTGTGGTTGACAAGAAGACGCAAAAATACGTCAGAAATGAAAATGACCAGATTTTGTTGTATTGCATTGCAGGTAAGACAATTTTACTCTAGATTAGAAAACTACATTGTTAGTAATTTTTATATACATAGTATTCTGATAGATCAAAGTCTGAAATATGCGAATGAGGATGTATAATCTATTCACGAAACAGTTAGAATTGTACAGAAAATCAATGGACATCAAAGAAGCGGCTAAGGAAAGAAGGCACCAGGAAAATTTACAAAAAAAGGACGAAATAATTAAGGAGTTTAAGAACAGTATGAAATAACTAATGAGCAAACTGGACAAGGAACCAGAAAACCACGATTAAATTTTTAAAAATGTGTTATTCACTATGAGTAGGTACTACCATAGTATTAAGAGTTTATGTTTATTTATAATTAGAATGATATTTATGTTGATATTTCTAGTTCTCTATTGCTATTCCTACTATATTTTTACTGTTGCTTTTTTAAGTATAATAGTTACTTTAATAAAATAAATAGATAATAAAAATAAATTCAGTTTATTTCTAATTTTTAGACAGGTTGAACGAATTAATAAATAAATAAACAGTTCTACAAAAATCACATAAAATAACAAAGTCGGTTGTAGGTTAGGTTTATGTCAATCGTCGCAAATTAATTTATGCTTCTGCGAATGCGCCAATTCATTTATGCTAAAAGCGTTCAGAATCGGAGAGTGAAAGAGTAATACTCGCACCTGCACGTCTTACCCGGGTAAAATATCGTCGATTCGGAACGTAGCCCAGTCCTTCTATGGTGCTATTTGGTATAAATCAAAAGGGTAGAGTAACTGATAATTTAAGATTGTATCTAGAGGAAAATTAATACTTGGATAATGATAGTATTAATTTAAGTGTTGTAAGATCAACCAGACCGGAATTTTTCAAAAATATCTGGCTGAGAGCCAGTGGTTGTACCCATTTTGCAATTAAAAACTGCTTGTAGAATAACTTCTAAAATATGGTGGCGACATGCTAAATACAGAAGATTTTTCTCCACTAACTGCTCAAGCAACACGCAGGCTCCCCGAAGGCGACCAATATTTACTGCCATGGCATCAAAACACATTGTCACTGTTCAATTGCTGAAAATACTGCTTTTGCCTAATCCTCATCCCTGTTTTCAACCTGAGGAACACCTATCAACTCTTCTTCATTTCCACAACTAATCAAAATCGCTACCCTTTATATTTTCTTTACTTAACATATCTGGAAGTAATTTCCCATCTCAGTGCACAACAGCTCTCTCTAAATCGGAATTCCTGAATCTGGTTTTGTTGGGGTCAGTTCTTTAATGTCGGAATTGCTGTCTGCGAAGTCGTATGACACTTCTACTTGCAATTAAATTCTGTGGATCATTACTTAACGCCTCTGATAGTATTCGCACCTTGTCTCTATCAGAAATACTATACACCTATCTAACAATAAAGACAATTTTTCAGTAATTATCTCTTCAGTACCTCAATAGTGCCTCCTTTTCTTTATTTTTGGTCCTGCTTCCTCTGGGTGTCGAAAATTATACTCTGTATCTTCTTGCATGGGCTCCTCTTCCTCTGATGTGCTGCTAGTGCTTGGTACAGATTCCAGTTCTACATGTTCTTCACCTTATAAAAATAAAATATGAGTTAGTTAATGTTAAACTATCTGGAAGTCAAGAAGATCGTAGAAAATCGATACATTGATTTTATTGTGGATGAAACTACTGATTCTTGTGGCCGTTACATTGCAAATTTGTTAGTAGGATCTATGCGCGAAGATGAACCTAGTGAATCTTATTTAATTGCGTGTCGATAGTTAGACAAAACTAACCATTTAAGTAATTTAAGATCTGTAAATGAATGTTTTATGAATTATTTTGCGCCTAATGTAGTTCCTACTGAAAAAATTTTATTTATGGTACCAGATGCCGCCTCTTACATGGTTAAAGCCAGTCAAAAACATAAAACAATTTATCCAAATTTAGTTCATGTGACTTGTTTAGTTCATGGATGTATCAGAGTAGCTGAACATATTAGATGTGAATTTCCTGATGTAAATGTACTACTTAGTATCGTAAGAACATATTTGTCAAAAGTCATTTATGGGTTCAGTTGTACAGGGCAAAATTGCCGAATCTACCTTTACCTCCCGAATCAGTGTTGACTAGGTGGGGAAGTTGGTTGGAAGCGGCAATCTTTTATGCTGAACATTTCGTAGCAATTAAGGAATTACTTTTAGAGTTTAATGACCAAGACAGTACTGCTACTGCAAAGTCACAAAATATTATAACAAAAACCTCATTGGCAAATCAACTAACCTTTATCAAAACGCATTACAGTTTTATAGTAAAAACTATAAATAATTTAGAAAAGCAGAAAATGTCTAATAGAATCCGTTGAAATTGTTAAAGAATTTAAAGACAATATTTTAAAAGTTCTAGGTAAAATTGGTAATTCAGTAAATAAAAAATGTTTATGCGTTTTAGAAAAAAACAGCGGCTGCAAAATCCTTGAAGATATTTACGACATTTTGAATGGAAACTTTGAAATTGATTTAGGTGTAGAATTTTCGGCTTTAACTAATTATTTTGATTATGCCCCAATTACCTCGCTAGATGTTGAAAAGAGCTTTTCAAGTTACAAAAACATTTTGTCAGATAAAGCACAACATTTCCGCGTAAATAAATTGGAAAAACACGTTGTCGTAAATTATAATCGATGATAGGTATATTTAGTCTTGTTAAAATATACATACTTCCCCATTTATATCAGCTTTTGTAAATAAATGTAAATAAATTACAAAATGTACCTTATTTGAATTTTTGCGGATATTTCGTCATTTTTTACTACATATACAGGGTGTTTCTGAATAACATGCTAATATTTAAGGAGGTTATTCTTGGGTCCATTTTGAGAAAAAAACTTCATATGAACATATGTCCTAAAGGTCTTAACTTTTGAACTACAGGGTGTTAAAGTTTTAAGAAAAAAATCTTTTTTTTATGATAACTTTGGTATGACCCTAGATATTTTTGTGAAACGTAGTACGCACCTTGTATGCATCAAAAGGCATTTTCTGCTGTACAACATAATTTTTTATTCTTGCCA
>JABXWE010011475.1:0-43170 GCA_014611495.1 Limonius californicus | reverse complement strand
AGGGTGCATGCTGCATGAATGGTTAGTGTGTAAGGGACGCCCGCACCCCCCTGAAGTAATGCGAAAGCGGTTCCGGGGGGGGAACGGTAGTATGAATGTGTGGGAAAAAAAAAAGGTTAGGTTAGGTTAGGTTACGTCAGGTTAGGTTAGGTTCGGACTTTACCCATGTCTCGAAGGGTATTACGCAGTTTACCCGGGTATTCCTAGGTTTACCCGTTAATCTAACTTTACCCGTAACATATATAAATCATCAATCCTTATCAATAGCCCTTTCATCCCATCATCCCATGCTGGCCACTGGCGTCTTCTCTGCCGCGTGTTATTTCTCAGCGCTAAGATAGAAATACAAAGGACCTACAGTTTAATGTCGAATTCGACTGCAAAAAGTATAGCAAAGTTTGTAGTATTAAGATCCTCTGATTGCCAACCGGATTGGGGAATTGTGTATGGTGGGCTGCAGCACAAGAGCAGCGACGATGTTATCACAACTACTATTTCTCTAATGGAAAGACATGGTCAGTTACTCTTATTTTAGGTAAAATCGTGAAAGGTACATTCTTAGCTGGTTTGGCTAACACATTCTAAATTGCAGGATCATGGAGTTTCGTAAATACCTAATGATGTAACAAATATGTATTTTGTACATACAAATATAAATCTATTCAATGCATTTTATTTAAACATATTATACATTATTACATACATTATACATATTATTATTATGTATATATTATTGTACGTATATTATTATACATATATTATTATATACACATTAAACATATTAAATTAATAGAAGTGCCTGTTTTATGATAATTTACCTCGATTTAGGCTTTCCAATCAATTTGCGTGCGAAGTGCCCTACAAGAACTGCGTGTTACTTTTTATTCTAATTACATTACATAATAATTTCGTTACGGAAACTTTCGGGGTGAAATTAGGAGACGCAGCTTCCCTGAAGTGTGTTTAGCCCAGAAATTACAAACTAATTCAATTTAGTCAGCCACTAATAACACCTGTTAGATATCATTTTACGAAGCGAAATTTTATTTAGCAATTCTCGATTAATGTTAGCTATTTCAAATCAGAGCCGAAGCGACATCCACATTAGTTCCCCGGGGATTTCTCTTCCACAGGTCCTGTTGCTTTAAATCGCATCGCATTCCAGCACATGCATTCACGCTCACCGAAGATCGTTTTTCAGCTACTCGACTGATTGTGCAACCTAAGCGCAAGGCAACAAAAATTTCTGGAAACCTTTCAATCTATAAAGCACGCAGCATTATGGATACTGCTTTGAAATCACGTGGAAATGCATTGTAATCCCTAACTTATTGAAAACGTGCTATTTTCTCTTTTCCCGATGCTGCTATAGAAAAAGTGAGTAGTTCTCTTTTGGCGTGCTCACTATTAAGTGCTGGCACATTTCGAAATAACAATGCTTATTTTGTGAACGTGCAGTTCTTTGAAAATTCTGGCCGATCCAACCCAATTTCTCTTTTATTCTATTAAACATTCTATTTATTAACAAAACGCAATCAAAAAGGTCATTTATGAACGTGTTTTTGAGTCTTAGGGTTACATAAAATAGAATTTTTGTAAACTTCACACACTTGGCGCTAATCGTTGCTAGGTGGAATGACCCTATAATTTAAGATATTCGATAGATATATAAAATTGATCCGTGTAGAACAAATACATCAAAAGCATTTCTTTCGAACTTGATAACTGTTTTGACTAATGCTTTTAGAATAATAAAGACTGCAAGACATTTAAAATACGGGCCAATAAAAATAAATAAATATAATAAAACAGACTGTAGGACTTAAACAATTATCTAGAAATACTTAGGAACATGAATATGTAGAGGTGAAAGCAATACGAAACTCTCTACAACGCCGTTCCGGTAAAAGATTTGGGAACGCCAGTTAGTTCCGGGTTAAAATCACTAGACAACAAATAAATATAATAGTTTACTTTTCGTTAACAAAGCAAAAGTGAACAAAAATGATTTCTCACTGGAAATTTATTGTAGGTTCATTCCCCACAAGGGGACAGCCGCTGAAGGGGTCAGTCGGGCTTCGTACCAGAACCCTCAGCCCCGCTTCAGCGATTAACGGGAATGTAAGGATAGGAAAAACAAGGAAAATTGGATCATGGGATTTTGTAGCTGATACTGGCCCAGTATTTACGTAAATGTCCCAGGATAGACGGCCCTGGGGTTCGAACCGTAGACTTCTCGAATGGAAGATAAACGCTCTACCTCTCATTCATCCTTCTAGGTGTTTTCTCACTGAAATGAATGCTCCTTATATACTTGTCGATATTGGCAACAATCAAGCAAACAAAAAAGGATGAAACAATTACAGAAACCATAAAAAAAAAAGATGATTAAACGCAGAAATCTGATCCAAGAAGGGAAACAAATACAGATAGAATATGTTGAGCTAAACAAACTAATCCAAATGTCAATTAGAGATAACCAAAGAAAAAACAGAGAAAAGAAAATTGCAGAAGTAATAGAGAATAATAAGAATATGAAAGTACTACGAAGATCTATAAGAAAATTACAGATAATCTCAGTAAATGACCAAAACGGTATTGAAATACAAGTAAGATGCAACATTCTTCGACATGTAGAAAAATTATACGAAAAATTATACCCATCAGTAACTGAGACGCCAATATGTACCAGAGAAGAGCTAAAACAAAGAATAGTTAATGTAAATTTGGAAGACGTTCTAGAAATAGATGAAGAAGATATAAAAACGACACTAAAAGAAATGAAGAACAATAAATCTCGCGGCAAAGACAATATCATCAAATAAATGCTAGAGGAAGGAGGACAGAGTGTAATACAATTAGTAAAACTATTTTTAAACAGATGTTTGAAAGAAGGGGAAATACCCAAAAGTTGGAAAGAAGCAACAACAGTCTTGATATACAAAACAGGAGACAAACAAAATATTACAAATTACCGCCGTATAACCTTATTCCCGCAAATATATAAATTGTTCACCAAAATAATCACTAAAAGAATTAATAATAAACTGGAACTATACCAGTCCTGCGAATAAGCCGGCTTCAGACCATCTACTGGCAATTAAGACAATCCTGGAAAAAGCTACGGAATATCACCTACCGCTATATATTGGTTTTATAGACTACGAGAAAGCCTTCGATAGAATAGGGCAATAGAAGATACTTTGGAACTGCAGAGTTGACCATCGTTACGCAACGCTAATTCATAATATGTAAAAAGATTCCACAATAACCATTGAAATTCACGAAGAAACCACACCTATAGGAACCAATAAAAAGGGGAGTACGGCAGGGAGATTCAATGTCGCCTAAGCTTTTCATCGCAACACTGGAGGATGTCTTAAAAAATTAAAATTGGAGGAATACGGGCACAAACGTAAATGGGAACCGATTATACCATCTCAAATACAATGGCATTGTAATAATTGCGAAAAACAAGGAAGATCTCCAAACTAAGATAAATAATCTTGATATAAACTCAAGAAAAGCCGGTTGAGCTTGAAATTACACTTAACGAAAATACTTTAGAACAACTTTCGGAATATGTATGGGCCAAATAATTAAACCGAATAAAGAGAACTAAAAATCAGAGACAATCAGACGAACCAAACTTGGATGGGTAGCCTTCGGAAAGTTAAGCTTCATCCTGAAGAACAAATCGATTCCACAACACCAAACAACCAAAGTTTATGATCAATGTGTGTTACCGGTCATGACCCATGTAGTACAAACCTGGACGTTATCTAAAAGAAAGATCGACAGGATAATAAAAGCACAGAGAGGGATGGAAAGACAAATGCTCCATATTTCTCTAAGAGATAGGAAGAAAAATGATTGGATAAAAGCAAACATCAAAATTCAGAGAAAGAGTAGCAACATTGAAATGGAAATTCGCGCGACACAACGCAAAACAACCAAACGACAGGTGGAACACTACCTTACAACAGTGGCACCCATGGCTTGGTGGAAGAAGCAGAGGAAGATCTCAGATTAAATGGGCTGATGACATTTAGAGACATGCAGGGTTCGCTTGGAGGAGAACAGCCGAAAACTGAGGAAATTGGAGAGAGTTAGAGGAGGCCTACATGCAGAGCTGGATTTAAGAAGGCTAAAAGAGAGAAAAACAAATATACCTGACCGGTGACATGCACAGCGGCCGGCGGGTGGTAGAAGCACGGTCAATACTCGTCCGTTGCGCACGGTACCAACGTGTACGTCACAAGCTTGTTATGCTTCGTTTCCTTTTTAAAGCGATCAATCAATTGCGTTCCTGCAAGACATTTTTTCCAGTTTCACTTCTGTGAATATGCAAATAAAGCACATTGAAATATCGTTGTATGAATTACAATAGTTGCAACATTTTTTGTATTTGTCGTTGTACTGCACAAAATAATGTTTTGTTGTCAAGATGAACTTTTTTGTGTTGAAACAACTTCTACATTCCTGTACTTTCGTCTTCCTCTGATTAGCACACCCTGTAGATTGCTATATTGCTCAATTTTTCTAGACATCTCTTTTTCGATTAAATATTTTTGTATAGGTACATTTTTTAAAGCTACCCTAGATTTTCGTCTTGGACGAGATGGAAAGAGAAATTGAAGGATTTGTCATAAGGCTATCTTAACGGAATGGTTCGCAATATGGAACAAAAAAATTGTTAGACCGAAACGTTTCATCATTATTTTTAAATGATGCAGAATATTACATTCGTACATAATTTTGAGGAGTTATTTTCCCCAGTGTGAGGCAATAACAGTTTCACAATAAACAACCTCAGTCGAATTCTAGCGACCCTGAATATTTGCTGATAGTTGTTATTGTTTAATACGTAACGGTCTGAGTGTTTCAAGAAGTAATTGATTGTGTATTTATTGGTTTTAAAACGTTTATACTGATCTTATGGGTAGTTATTTAAATAGTTTTAAATTATTAATAGATAATAACAATATTATCAATAATTTCAACGAAGTAAAGTAGCACAAAATTTATAAATACATATATATAAAAGGCTGGTCCAATAACGAGCTCATTGCGACTGGCGCTTTTCAATTTAATTTAATAATAATAATGTTTTTTAATATACATTGTTGCTAATTATTGTACCATTGATAATAATTTTATTGACTTGTATTTACATTTTTTCTCACTTATGTTTCCTTCACGAACGTTTACGCCTCGAAGAAACCATTGCAATCAGTTGAATATACATACACTCATCGAAAAATGTATTGGGAAGCGGTTTTTAATTCAATCTCATTATGAGTTTAAATTCTATCTAACGGGGTTTAGCCTAACGATAATGTTGAGACGGGAGAAGATATAAGCAATTAGTACACAGTGTGGAGATACAATTGCGCACAAAATTGATAATTTTGTTATTTAATATTTTTTGAGAAGACGCTGAAACACACCATTTATGTTTTTTGGAAAGGCACTTTCTCACCTAAATATGCTTTTGTTTCTGTGTTATGATGTCATCATTTTTTTAAATGTCTGCCCCATTTTTACTTCGTCATTTTAATAGATCTCGCCAGTTAAATGGCGATAATATAAAATAATTTATTGGTACCCCACATAACGATGTTTGAGAATAATACACATAAAGTTCAAACAACTCAGATTTTTATTTTTAATTGAAATAAGAACATTATGAAAAAAATTACTCAACGTAATTTTTAAATTGTCTTAACATTAACCAGTTGGCAGTGACCAGCACGTGTGTTAACACGTTGTATCGCACGTCCAATAATTTCCTTGTTGATACTTTCCATTTCTAGACGAAACGGACTCTTTAAATCGTCTAAATTATTTGGAATGCTACAGGCAAGAACAGCGAGGATTGTTTGAGTGGCCTGCGCGATCACCTGACTTAAAGCCGCTACAGTTAATTAATTAATTCTAGACAAGTAAGATTGTTCAGTATGAAATCCTGTATGAATGAAACTGTAGCATACGATCAATTATTTTGGTTTTAAAACCAAACCTACTGGAGTTCTAAAGTTGGTAAAGTCAGCTGGCTATAGGAAGTTAAACGTATTTCTTTATTTTAGTATTAACTTTATGACAAACAGCGAAAGGAACAAGCTCAAAGAAGATATTACGTGAAATTTGTTGGATTTCCTGCCAGAAATTTCCAGATATTTATATTACTAATAATATAAATACTAAGATTTCATAAACAGTTTATAATTTTTACTAAGCAGAGAAAAGCCGCTCTTTTGGATTATGTATAAGTTCAAAACGCTTAGCACAATAAGCTAAATTGTATAAGTTATTCAAATTTAAAATAGTTACAGAAAGATGACGAAGACGAAGACGAAGAAGAAGAAGAAGAAAATGTAATTTCGTCGATTGAAACTTTTCTCAGGCAGGTTCAAGTTCAAATGACGCTTGTATAGCTATAAGGGGACTATTCTTGTTCCAAATTTTTGCAAAGCAACATTTTATTCTTGTAAAACTGATACTTCTGCGAAACTTGCAATGACTTTACCTCTCGCGCCGTTGTCACACGTTTTCCAAATTGATATTTAGATGCAAAATTATGCCCTCTTGTACCCGACGCTTTTACCCGCTCATATTCTTTATTGTATGTACTTGTAATTTACGAGAAAATATTTATCAATTATTATTAATTGCAGCGTTTTGTTTAATTGACACTGAATATACAAAAGTATTATCTTCTGATTTATTCGGAACGAAAAAAGTACGTAATAATATGTCTTCTTTAGAAACAATTTCTGATCCCTGGAGTAATTTGAACAGGGAATCGTTTGGACTATTACATCCAAAGCCTGACTCTGTTACCACTGAATCACTCTAGTTCTCAGTGTAGAATATGCTGCTCGAAAATAGTTTCTTTCACTGTTTGCAGTTCTGCAAGTTATATAAAAATAATGTTTTTGTCATGTCATAACTACCAATGTGACGAATTAGTTTTTGTATGTTCAGAGAACAATTATCACACCAAATTATCAAACAGTACAAAACTGCTTCCTTAAGAAGTTAAGGCGCTTAAAAGTAGAAAAAATATTTTTAACATTGGGTATATTTCAGAAATAAAATGGCGGATTATGATGAAAACCGGTAAAAATCCACTTCAGGGGAAGCAGAACTTCTTAACGTATAGCGTTACATTACACGCGAGAATGTTCGGTTACTCCTTCGCCATTTTGTTTCTGAAGTATACCCAATATTTAATTCATTTTTTCTTTTTTAAGGCGCCATAACTGCTCAAGGAAGGAACTTCTCTAAGGAAGCACTGTACTAACTTATATTTGGTTTAATCGGTCCCATTTGACTTCAGGAAGGTGTAGTTAAGCTGTG
Source organism: Limonius californicus (assembly GCA_014611495.1). Taxonomy (NCBI): domain Eukaryota; kingdom Metazoa; phylum Arthropoda; class Insecta; order Coleoptera; family Elateridae; genus Limonius; species Limonius californicus. The sequence continues at coordinate 35,808 of JABXWE010011475.1, read as the reverse complement.
TTCCTTTACTTTTAGGACACCTGGGCGAATTCTCTTAAATTCTGAATTAACATCCTGCCTGCAATTTTGTGAACTTATGCTCGTCGCCAAAATGTAATGTATTTCATAACTCTTTATTGCTTCAATTAAATCTTACTCCTACAGCACATTTAATAGCATTGTTGTTTACGAAAACAAAGTTATCTCATAATATCAACAGACAACTAAACAATGTACATTGCAGTACGAAAGGAAATTTCTTAAACATCCTTAAACATTTTCGATAAATTCGATTTCGTATTGTAGTGCTAAAACGTAATAAGTTTTAAAGAGAAATAATTAAAATAATAAACATGCAATGCATAAATTTTTAAAATCCGATTATGTGCAACATTTCACGCGGAAATATAAAAAGTGAAAAATTTGAACTCATTGTAGATATGTCATGTCGCACTTGATTAAAAATACTCGCTTGCTATCGACTTTCCCCAGTAGTCTTGCTTTACTTTAAGTATATCCTCGTAACGCCATAAAGGTTTTCAATCGCAACGCATTTGCAATATTATAATTACCTGTTCTCATACATATGATTTTGAAGAATCTACGTTTATAATAGTTTATTAAAACACTTCTATTTACTTAGAGAATTGAAGCAAATTAAAGCAAATTAGAAACGTCCTTTTGTAACAAAATCAGAATCTGCCTACACTATTTGTTTCTAATCGAAAAATCTAAAATAAAGGTTTACCATATTTTCTTTACGGCAAGTAGAATGACGTAGATACTCCAGATTAAATTTAAAGATATTTGGAAGTAGTGGAACCATGCATAAAACATCTAAGAAGAAGAAGGTTTACACCATATCTCACCCTTCATTAATTATAATTAAAATATGACCTTTATATGTTTCATTGGATATCAGAAGACAGATTGCGGAGTCTTGAAGATAATTTTAGTCAAACATTTATAGGAACAGCCTTATGACCATTACATCATAGAAACAAACCGAGGAAGAACACTGACATTTGAAGTTATGTTCTGTAATTTTTTTTATTAACATCCATGATTTGATTACAAGCTGTCTAAGTAGACAATAAGTAACAGTGCTGAGAGTGATTAATTGATTGGCAAACTCCTTAAGTGTATTACACATTAAGAGAGATTTATGATTGCATGGATTTTATTGGATTGCTTAATAATAATACTCAAGTTCTTTGTGGAAAATCTAGAGGGTCGTGTCGCTTAAGTCTCTTCACTCTGGGAGCGATAAATAGGTCCTTGGCTAATGTGTTCGGGTGATCTCTTAGACGGTCCTGGTATCTTGCACAGTGGTGATTTCTTCTTCGACAGTTTTGATTTGAAGATCCCGATAGGTAACATGGTTTGGTACATACCACGATGCATTACAGATCGCCCGTAATGCGGATCGGAATCTTTCCAGTTTCAAGATATTTGTGTCACTGGTGTATACCATATGTCTAAGTGGGTTTTAGTATCGCTTTAAAGAGGAGGAATTTGTTGTCCAACGTCAGGTGAGAGTTGTGATCCATCAACGAATACATCTTACGGTAGTTGAGGCCTAGCTGGAGTTGTTTATTCCATATGTGCGTTGACCAGTTTAACCGTTTGTACAGGTGTACAGCGCTCGATTTTGTTGAGATGATTTTGTAGGAAACGGGATGCTATATTGGGATCCTGGTGTGATAACATTACGGCAGTGTCATCGATAAAGGTGGCGATTTGATTATTAGTGGTAGTTGGTAGATCGGCTGTGTATATTAGGTAGAGGGTAGGCTCAAGGATACTCCCTTGTGGAACCTCTAACCTAATTGGAACCAAGGGGGTGTGCACTTCACCATGTTTTACTAGGAAGTGCCTTTCGGTCAGGTAGGATTTGAACACCTTACAATATGGATGCGGTAGATTTAACTTCAACTTGTAGTTCAGGCCTTCGTGCCACACTTTATCGAAGGCCTGTGATATGTCGAGGAAAGAAGCGGATCAATACCTCTTGGTTTCTAGATCATTTTTTATATTTTTGGCTACAGTGCTGCTCGATTGTCGCATGTTGTTGACGAAATCCGAATTGAAAGCTAGGTATCAGGCTTATTTCTTCAATGAAAGATTTTAGCTTTTTAAGAAGTGTTTCTCGAACGCTTTTGATATTATAGGTAGTTCTGGAAATTAGAATCTTGTTTTATTGCCAACTATCCAACATGTTTTAATTTTTTTTCCTTTCCCACTGGATCCGTCTACCCTGGTAGTTACTCACATCCAATCCGTGATCTTACTTCTTTGAACCAAAGCTTACAATTCACTCACGGGTTGTGTATTAAAGGCTTCTGGTTCCATGTATGGTTGCCCGAATATGCGTTACCACCCAGCGCATCGCAGTTGCATGTAATACGCATTGCGTTTTTTGGTACCTCACTGCAGAGTCTGCATGTGTGGTCTTAATCAAATTTCTTGATCCTCCTGAGGTGCTTCTTGACAGTCGTGTGTCCAGTTAGGAAACCCGTAAATCTTAGTTGTGTCCTGCTACATAAGCAGTTTTGTGGATCTGCTTGTGGGTCTACTAGGCCCTTTAATAAAAGCCTTGCTATGGTTTAATAAACTTTATGTTACTTGCAAATCCATTCGCTGATAAAGCTATGGATTGCATTTCTTGGTACTCCCAATGCAGGTTCAGGACCGTAGTAGGGCCCTGTTGACTCCTGCCTTGCGAGTTTATCAGCTGTTTCGTTACCTTCGATCCCACCGTGGCCCGGAACACCGAGCAGTCTCACAATATTCTGCCCAGCCAGGTCATTGAGTTCTTCGTAGCATTTGTAGACCAGTCTGGATGAGGCCTTAAAGCTTGAAAGTGTTTTTAGGGTTTTCTATTTTCATACGTAGTTCTACTATTTGCAACCTTTTTTAATTAGTTCTAAGTTCTAATTGATAGTTTGAAACCTTAGGTTTCTAATAGTATTTTTAGCTTAATTATGGTAACGAACGGAACCTTAATAAAGTTCGTCATCTTTTATTTATGATTGCGTAATAAATTTCATGATTGGAATGAAATTAGTGAAAGGGTCCATCACGTTTACATTACGTCTTGAAATTAAACAATAATTCAAAACCAGAAGTTCTGTTGGGTGCGATATTAAAAATGTTATAGTACCAAACCGGAACTAAAACCCTTATTAAATATAAGGGTGTAACGCTGTCAAAAACAAATTAAAAATGTATTCGCAAATCTTTCGCGGGGTATACGGATTCTTTTGATTATTAAATCTACTGAAGCAAACAAAATTTGGAGAAAATGAAGCAAATGTCAAAAGGTCATCGATGCTTGAATAAGCATTAAAGTATTTGAAGTTTTTACAGTCTTACGTTCCATTCCCTGTATTGGATAGTTAAGGGAGGCAGAATATGAGATGTTTCCTTTGTACATCGATATACGGTTTAATTCGCTGCTATTAATATTTGTGTAAGTAACGAAGCGCGGAAAGTTCTGAAATATCCCGAACTTTCTTGGTTAATATCTTGTGATTATTAAATTTAAAATTATATTTTTGTGGGATTTTAATCGGCTCCTACAAGCATATCTAATGTATTTCAGTGTTTCTCGAGCTTCTTTATGTGTGCTCCTTCTTTAATGTTAGTTTTTGTGGCGCCCCGTTATCTTCCTCCCTAGCAATTCTTTTGTTGAGACACTGACAAAGCCCATACAAGTTATGAAAAAAAAGGTATTAAGTTGAAATTTTTAAATACTCATACCAAATTAAGTACGTCAACAAATCTTTCAAAAATTATATACAGGTGTCGACTTTTTTTTTTGTGTTCGACGCTGTATTACGAGATGAACTAACTCCTCTTCTTCTGTACTGCGATGCCAAATGTGCAAGGGCGTGTTCTAGGCGTGCCTCGACTGCAGACACAATTCAAAGTTATCTCATTATTACCTATGCGACAAATTGGCAACAACGCGCCATTCCACTCTATTCACCTGATTTTGTCTTCTTCGTTATTAACTCTCTCCTCTTTGTTCTACTGAAGCACTAGGAAACGGCCCATTATTATTTGCCACACGTGTAGATATAGCATCACTGCACAGATTTTTGAATCGTATCGGCTTTTCAGAAACCTTCACGATTTCATTGCAGGCAGTCTCAAACGTTCTGAAAATGCTTATGCTAGTATACATAAGGCTTGAAATGGCAAGACGGCGGTAACGCTGTGACAGTGACCAACAGCGAGAAGTCGATGGTCGGCGTTATTTTACTTCTATTTGCAACGACTGTGATACACAGTATAATAACAAACTTGTCTAGTGCAGAAAACCAGATACATTCTTAATTGGATGTGAAAGGGTATCTGACGACTGTGGAGCGTTCACGTCAACAAATGTAGATTCACAGAATATTACTCCGAAAGTGAAAGCAAAAATATTTAGATTTAAGTTTTACAATGACTGAAGTAAATGACGAAGAAAGACCAGTGTGTGTTATATGTTTGAACATTTTTGGGGTGATGTATGCAACAGAATAAAATAAAAAGACATTTTGAAGCACTGCATAAGAAATAAGTTAATAAACCTGAATAGCTCTTTGCTGCCAAACTAAAATGTTTTGAAGAGCAAAAATGTAGGATTAAAAAGCTGTCATTAAAGAAAAACGGGTATGACTTAAATAAAGGAGGAAGAACAAGAAGAAGGAGTTTTGTCTGTAAATAAAACTCTTTACTAGCTTCTTACAAAGCTGTTTATAATATAGCTAGGTGCAAGGAGCACCACACTTTCGGAGAAGACTGTCCTGTCAGCTCCGATTAATATTGTGTGAAACTATGTTTGGAGAATGTTTAATTAAATATCCATAGTGGATATCTCTATACAATGACACTGCTGCTCGGCGAATTGGTTATATATGTAAAGATATGCAGCAACAGCTTTTGGCGAAGTTTGACGAGGCAACAGATAGCAACAAAGATTGTCATTTTGCAGTGTATTATCAACAGTTGAAGAGGTATTTATTTGTGAACTAATACAAAAAAGAGCTACCGCACTTGAATAGTTAAAAATTTAGCAAAATTTTATATCTGTGGCAAACATATAGTAGACCAATTGTGTTGCACTGATGACGATCCAGTTCTGTCTGGAAGGTCTAAAAGTTTACAAGCTGCTGTGCGGAAAAAATCCTCACAATATTATAAATTTTTGGTTCATAGACTACTTACCTTTCCATTAAATCCAAATCGATACCGGATTGAATATCGGTTTCACTCCAGACGTCATTGATAATTTAATTAAAAAACGTAAGCTAAGATTCAAGGTTCGTAATTCCACGACTTTACAAAGTTCCTACTTTGCCGAAATCACCAGAAATGTCATCAAAATTCCGGTTCATCCCTTCACCAAAGGCCTTGATAAAATATACAAACAAATCAATTCCAAAATTGTATTTTGTTCAAATAACAACATTCGGAATTTGTTGGGAAACTCTAAAGACACAGAGTAAACTTCTGAAAAGTCGGAGATTCACGAAATTGACTGCAATGGAAATATATTTGGTAAACTAAATGTAATATCGAAATTAGATATAAAGAATATGTAGCTCATTTCAAAAATCATAGGTTTGATAAAACAAGTGTTGCCTAACCTATTTACGATTTAATTAATAGGAGAGCATTTATATTTTCGAAAATGGGAATTTAAGATAATGGGCCGATTTCTAACTAAGATTTAATTCATTTGGTGAAAATAATTCCTTAACCGGTTAAGCCTGTGTTTGTTAGGTGATTAGCGTTGGACTTCAATTGTTGATTTGGCGAAGGACTTATCTCCAGAGGTATTCCTCAACCAACTGACTTTAGCTAGTTCGAGTTCCTACTGAAATTATTTTCGGAAATACGTATTTAGGTGATCTAAATATCGTAGCGATGCGGGGGTTTCCAAGTTTAGTTACGAATTAAGAAGCAAATAATAATGTTTTTGGAAGAGGAAAAGCACGAAAAAGTAGAAAAGTTTAGATCCACTTATATCTGATGAAATACAGCTGCTTGGTAGATGCATTTAAGAAACTAAATATGTTAACCCTGCAATTCCAAGGAAAAACTGTACATATTTTAGAGATCCATTACAAAGTGAATTCTTTTTGTAGAAAAGTAGAGTTATGAAACAGTGAGAAGTGAGAAACAACAAAAATTAGAAATGTTAGTAAATGTGGATGAATGAACAAGGAACAAGAACAGAACAGTTTGGATCTAAGTGGTTCTTTTTTTGAGCCGGTGTTGAGGATGAGTTTTCTGCGCTAAAGTTACGAGCTTTCCCTGAACTTTCGCGAGTTTCAACTTATTATTTTTCTGAAATCGTGATTTTTGGCTTAAAACAAAATATAGATCTTTATTAATTATGCAAAGGGAACTATGAGATTAAATTTTCAACATATCGCCATTACATGAATAGTTTTGCTTTGGAAAACAGGCTCAAGAAAACCATTAATTTTTAGATTTATTATTTCTGTTTAGTTTGTAACTAATTGCTCGGTATATTTTGGAATATTGATATGTTCCGGTAAGGTCAACTATTTTATTCAATACAGTGGATTTTATAAATTTGTTATTTAACTGTAGAGTGTATGGTATCCCACATAACCAAAGTTACCCAAAAGATAGCTAAAAGCTAACCTCTCAAAAATAGTCACCATTAGTCAACCAAAAGTTAACGTATAGGTTAACTATGTCACAAAGTCGGTATAAGGTTAACCATGAAAGATGTCCGAAAGCTAACCTTCACAGTCAGCTTTTGGTTAACCTAAAAGATGTCCAAAAGCTAACCTTAAAAGTCATCGTTTCTTTAACCATAAAAAATGTCCAAAAGCCAACATTGAAAGTCATCTTTTTGGCACCTTCTTGACATACCCAAAGTTAACCTTGAAAGTCGACGTTTGGGTATCTACCCAACATACCCAAAATGTATGCTCATACACCTGCATAACATCTCATACAAAATGTAAATGGTGTTTATGATGGGTAGACACACGTTTGGTAAAACATGGGGACTGCACCAAAGATGGCCCAATGGTACTGCACTGCGGTAGTTAGACCCATGATAGCTTATGGCACCTAGTGTGGTGGCCTAAAATTAAGCAAAATACAAGCATCACAAAACTAACCAGGATACAGAGACTGGCCTGTTTGTCTATATGTGGAGTCATGAACAGCACTCCAACTGCATCTATGGAAGCCCTTCTGGAACTACTCCATTTAGATATATATATATATATATAAAAAGGGGGAAGCCTGGATTGGAGCACATAGAATGAAATCCACCGGCAACTGGCACACCAGCCAGGAACGATATGGAAACAAACGGATACAGGAAGTAGGTGAAGGTAACCTCATCCTACAAATGGGTACCGACTAATCCTTCTAGAGTATTCCTTTAACAAACCATTCACTGTGAGATAAAATCGCAATGACTTGGCCCAAGGAACCCCACTTCAGCTGCCAATGGGCTAGTCTGGTACGCAGACGGCTCCCGCATAGCAGATGGCCAAAGACCAAAGGAGAACATTAGTGTACCCCTGGGAAATAAGGCCATAGTCTTTCAAGCTGAAATATTTGCAATAAGGCAATGTATCCAGGAAAATGCAAAATGCGGGTATGCCCAACACACATAAGAATCTTATGTGACAGTCAAGCAGCTTTAAAAGCACTTGAATTACCTCGCATTAATTCCAAATTCACGAGGGAATGTCTATATCTCCTGAGATCCTTGTGTGAGAAGAACGTGGTTCAGTTCATATGGGTGTCAGGGAACACGGGGGTAGAGGGAAACGAAAAAGCAGACTCCTTCGCGAAAACCGGTGCATCCATCCCGTGTTCACTATCCCCAAACAAAGCATCCGAACAGCATTAAAAATGTGGACCATTACACAATACATTTCTCGCTCTGGGAGACAGTACACGGATAAAAATTGTGGAAGGAAATAATTGGAACGCCTTTTCGCAGACTAACAACTGACGTCCTCCACTTAGGACGAATTCAGATTAGACGGTTGCAAGGAGCTACAACAGGGCACTACCACCTGCGAAAACACCTTCTACAAAGTCGGTGTATACAGAGGAGACACACTCTGCAGACTATGTGAAGAAGAGGAGGAAACAGCCTCACATATAATCTTAGACTGTCCAGCACTTTACCGCAAGAGACGGCAACTATTCCGGGGAACACTTCGCGAAACAATCTGCATACATGAAAACCTCGTAAAAAATATCTTGCAACTCTTCGATAGCACAGATTTACTTTGAAAGCATCGGGGGCGCACAAAAGACCATAGATTCGAAGTGTAAACTGGGTTCAATCAATCAATCAATCAACTAATCAATCTATGCTCTATGGTTAATCGTTAAACCATCCCAAGAAGGTTATCTTTGCAGGATAACTGTATTAACGGTAAATCAGTGAACTGAGAAACATAACTCAAATTAACAGCTCATTCTGTCACAAAAGACCCTTTAAGTGTATCTGTAAGGCAAGCTATCAAAGAATGTTATTGCGGTATGAATCAAGATAATCATTTTATTTGTCGTAGAATGAGCCAATACAAAATGCATTACAAGCAATTGCTATTTATTTTTAGACAAATATTTAAATACTACAAATTATGTACTCACACGTCTGCAGACTTTCGGACCCATACTCTCGCAGGAGATAGAATGTCTAGTTCTGTGGCACCAGATATAATTTTTGGCATTGCAACTGAAAGTAAATAATAATTTTTTAACAAAAATTATCTGGTGACATTTATATATATATATATATATATATATATATATGCTGTGGTTGGTTTCCAGGAATTCTTCCGCGTAGCAACTTCTTGGTCCTGGGACGGACCGGGCTGGTTGTCTTGACGACGTTTCGGCAAAGTCACATTTGCCATCTTCAGGTCTTGTAGGATAACTTTCTGCTGATGCTTCTTATAATACGACTGAGTCGTATTACAAGAAGCACTGTAGCACCGCTCCAGCGACCGCCGGTCCCGTCACACGCAACCGAGCCCGAAATCAACAAAGCGCAACCACACGGAACGGTCAAGAAGTATATATAACCCCAGCGGAACCGAACGTCAACAGTCGTATTACAAGAAGCACCAGCAGAAAGTTATCCGACAATACCTGAAGATGGCAAATGCGACTTTGCCAAAACGTCGTCAAGACAACCACGCAGGTCCGGCCCAGGACCAAAAAGTTGCTACGCGGAAGAATTCCTGGAAACCAACCACAGCTTACAACACCCGCGGAATCCTCAAAATCAACATATATATACAGGGTGATTTATACCAGGAGGCGAAAAATGAATATTCGTGTTCGGGATTGGATTGTAAGCAAAAAATGTAAAATAACTTTTTTCCCGATCGGCCTTTGTTTTGGAGATATCGAGGCATGAAGTTTTCTGAACTTGTAAGTCAATTGCTTCGAAACAAAAGACTTATTTACTAGTTGTTGACAATTGTCACATAGTATTGCTCTTAGTAGTTAGTGTAAAAAAGATACAAATTTTGTCAAGAATGCAGTTCGCAACCTGTCTGCAAGTTTCTCAAAACTTCGTTTGGAGGACTTTAAACAGAGAAGTAATGCTGCAAGGGTTGTTGTAGAATGGCTAGACAATCATTTTAATGGAAGATGGATGAGTAGGCAGTTCAGTGGCCTACTAGGTCGCCAGATCTACTAGATTTTTACTTCTGGGGCCACGTAAAACTACTAGTTTATGCAGAGGAAATTCACAATGAAGAGCAATTAGGAGACAGAATTATGAATGCTGTGCTTCAAATTGAAAATGAACAAGATTTTGCTGCACTTTATAATTCAGTGGTTTTACGCTGCCAGGCTTGCATCGCCGCTAGCGGTGGACTTTTCGAACATGAATTGCAAGTTAAAGTAATGGTTTTTCTTTCTGTGTAACCATTACAGTGATTAAATAAAGTTTTCATACGGCCTACTATTAGATTTTTTGTGAAACATGAAATTATATCTTTCAAAAGTTTGAACCTCGATATCTCCAAAACAAAGGCCGATCGGGAAAAAGTTATTTTACATTTTTTGCTTACAATCCAATCCCGAACACGAATATTCATTTTTCGCCTCCTGGTATAAATCACCCTGTATATATATATAAATTTTGAGATGTTGGTTGTTGGGGTAATCGACCAAGGGCAAGAAATTAAACCACCCTTTGCTATTAAGCTTATTAGCTTAATAGCAAAGTGGTTTAATTTTTCTGCCCTTGTCGATTTTACCCCCAACAACCAGACATCTCAAAAAACTTTCATAATTTCTACGACCAAATACTCTCGCTTTCCGGATAATATATATATTATATATATATATATATATATATATGTACGTATAGTTTATTCTTACATCTTCTAGCCTTTAACTAATTTGTACTTATGTTTGGGGCAAGTAAATAAATCATTTCCAGCTTTATACATGTTAATATTGTGTAATAAATATGCTTGTCAGATTTTCATTATATTATTGTTATATTATATATTGCAATTATATTTATAAATTAGAAAAATTATCACTAAGCAGCATGTTAGATTTGGTTGTTAAACCCACAGTACTAAATATCCGTAATGCAATTGCGAATCCCTTATTTTACTTATCCTTTTCATAATGCTTAAAGTAAATTCGTACCTGCTCGAAAGGCAGACAACATAAGTACCCATGACTAATCTATAACGAATTTAAATGTTTCTTCCAAATTGTTTTTTCTCTTATGGATTTATTTGAACAAATGCCACAAGAATTTAATGGTTAGTTTTGTAAGTAAGTAATTGAAAACTAGGAAATAAACAATAATAACAGTACATTTAGATTCAAGTTGTAAACATTTTTAAACCCATACTACGATTATATTTCAGCAGAAATTTACAAGCATCTTTTGGTTACTTTTAAAACCTGTTATAGAGCATGTAACCGAAAGCTAACCACTATAGGTCGCTTTAAAGATATGCAGCTGTGATGTGCACTTGAAATTAAGTCAAAAGTCGACCTTTTTGGTTTCGATAAAGTTACTTATTTAGAATAACTATTTTTTTATTTTAAGTTGAACGCAACTGTAGTTTTAGTAACCACTGCGGATGCACAAAAGACGCTTTTAAGTTACCCCTGTAGGTTATCTTCCCAGGTTAGGAAAAAATCACGTTGTTAACAGTCAGGATTAACTTTGGTTATGTATGTTCTTATTTTTGTATTGTTTTTGTGTTATTCAATAGTTTCATTAAACGCGTCTGTTTCAATAAAGCAAATTTTTAGTTTTACCTGCGATTTCCACTTTCTTCATTTTCTTCGCTCCCTCCCCCCTTTAGGAAAATCACCCGAGAGACACATAATCACACATACGTTTACTAATATATAATTTAAACTAATAAACATTACCGTTTCAGTATTGCTCCTGTTTAAACAAACGTTTGTGAGTGAACAAATATACGTAGGTGCATTTGTATAACATATGATCGGTTTTGCTTATACTTCAGTAAAATTTGAATTTATGCAGGAATCCTATTGAGCTAGATGGAAACCGTCTAGACGTCGGAAGCAGTTACGGAATAATGGCATACCGACGAAATATAATGTTACAATAGTTCCCAGACGGCTTACTTAGAGGATTTAATAGAAATAATAAATGGGTGTTGGGGATAAAATCGTAAATATATCTAAGCAATTTATTATATCGAATAATTTTGAGCCGTTTAGACTACCTCGCAAAGGATATAATGAACAATTCTCATAAAAGTGTAACAAAAAAGAATTCAAAAGGACGCTTTCTTAAAAGTATACGCTTCAAGTAATACAATGAATGCATGAATTCTTTGTGTTGAGAACAATTAGTACAGCGAATTAGGTTTCAATTTAGAGAAAAAATGTATATAACGTTTATCTTTGGCGTACGTGTTCGAAAGCATACATTAAAAGATTTTCCACCCCTGAGAGGTGTGTTTTATTCTCTGTTACAGAAGAAGCCGCCCCCAAGGACGGTGACTAAGCGTTAGTTTTCCGGATTTATCTTTTTAACAGTTCGTTGGGTGAATAAAGTACATACACATAATTAATGTTCGCTATAGAGATTTGAATTGAAAACCTATTATTCATTAATATTGTTACACCAAAACTCTTAAAGTCAGTAGAAAGACAAAATTACACAAATCATATATTACATTTACAATTTGCAAACAGTATCTGAAATGATCAATAGAAATTCAGTATTCGTACGTTTGATATAGTATTTTCAATTCTACGGTTGCTTTTTATAATGATTTGAACATACATTTGCGGTTTAACTACAAAAGACGGTAACCTTGGTTCCCAACTGCTCTTTCAAATTTTTGAATATGATGGTGGTTTATTGGAAACATTATTATCAATATTTTGTATATAAATGTAGTTTCCTAAAATGGTTAATTTAAAAGTGAGTGAATAATTTTGCTGCGATCTTTCAATAGTTAAAATATGTTCTCTCTCATACATATTTGATTATCAGTTGTTAGAATCGCAGTTTATAGATTGTACTATCTTTGTTTCAGTATTAGCAATGCTAGCAATGACAAGTGAACAATTCTGAAACATTCAAGTTCAAAATTTGGTAAAATTTTATTATCTGTTAGAAACTGGTACTTTAAAACCTTCAAAAATAGTAAACTACGCATTTTATTTATTCTTTAGTTTTAGAATATTAAAGTGGTAAACACCTACAGCTTGGAGAAGAGAAAAGAGTTCAGTGATGTAATGTTTGGGACTTTTATTTTTAATATCTATAGACATTGAAGAAAACACTCAACAAGAAAGCTTCGTAATTTGTTTTATTACCTAGCAACACATGACAACAAAATAATGAAAAACAGGCAAATAAAAAATTCAAATAACATCACTTGAGAAGATGCTCAAAGTGACAAGTATATACTTCTTAACAATAACCAACGTTATGTACAAATCCTTCAGTTATAAGATGTTCTGCAGGAAGTTGTCTTGTTTCACCAACAATTCTCATTTTTCCAAATTATTTGATCGTTCCATATAAACTACAAGAAATCCAATGGATTCAAGTCCGAATGACGAGCGGGCCATTTAATAAAACCCCTGCGCCCTATGCACCTATTTAGAAACATTTAATTTTAATAATTCCTAACATTTAGAGCGTAATGGGGAGAAGTTCCGTACTGGTGAAGCCATATATTACTAGGTAATTCCCCTTCTCCTTAAAGATCAGGAACAATTTGATTTTCTGAAGGTTCTAAATACTTTTGACCTATTACAATATAATACAAACCTAACAAAATTTGAAAACTTTTCAAAACTGTGTACGCTTCTCACATTCTTCTGTTTTCATGAGCTGCTAGATGACAATAACAATTACAACAGTATTATTGTTCAATATCTCTAAAATTATCAAAATTAAAGAAATCATATCTTATATCACTAAACTCTCGATATCATCATTATCATCATCATCTGACATGGAGCTGACTCGAGGGTCACTCCTGGATTACGCCAGGCCGCCCCATGCTGCAATGTATACCGCAAGGCACCGCTGCTGCAACACCGGGTAGTTAGTAAGCTGCGCATCAATGAGATTTTGAGTACGTAACCGCGACCGTTATGCGATTATGCATTTGACCCTAGTAAACTTTGGTATCAAAGTTTCACATTGTTCGTATCGCTTATCTATCTATTGTTCTAAGGTAAGAGATTCAACCTATCTTAGTTTCCTAATAACTAATACTTAATATTAACCCCAAATCGTACTATTTCCACTTAATTTTAATGTCGACTCTCGATTCTTCTTCCTTCTTTTCCATCGTTCCCTTCTGCAGTCGTGGGCTAGGAGTTCATCGTTTTCTTTCCCACTGGTACTTGTTTCGTTCCTTCTCCTTTGTTTTCCCCTTCCTCACCCTCTTACTGCTTTTTCCTCTTCGTTATCCTGTTCTTCTTCAGTCGATTCTTGATCGGATTCTTCAATCAGTGCGTATACTCTTCTTACCTCTCTTCGGATATCCTCTTTTCTTCGTGCCCAGTCCTCCCATGTCTCTTTAGGTATGCAGGTGTTTTGGATGTCCCTCTCCAATGATCTATTCCACGTGTAGCATGGTCTTCCGATCTTCTTTCCTTCTGTTTGTATGGCATAAGCTTGCTGTAGAGGATGGTTGGCAGGTCTTCTTAGAATATGTGCTCAGTATTTAATTCTTGATGTAGTGAGCCGTTTAGTTATTGTTTTCCCTTCTAGAATTCCTTGTGCCGTCGAAGTGTTTTCTTCCCCCGTGGTTAGTTGAAATAGTTTGAGTATTTCCTTTTCCATAGTTCTAAGTGCCATTCTGTTGGCTTTCGTGATTGTGGTGGTTTTCAATCCGCATAAAGTAGTTGTGGCTCTGATGGAATTGTATATTATCTTCTTTATTCCGTTTGGTAGTTTATGTTGTTGTAGGAGAGGAAGAATCATATGTGTGCTTTGGTTATTCTTTGGTTTACTGTCCCCGGTCTTGCTAATGAATCTGAGAGATAAACGCCTAGGTACTTCAGTCTGCGTGTTTGTTTTAGTTCCCGACTCCCTATTTTCAGTATGTTATCGGCTGCTCCTTTAATTCTTTTTGTGTCTGGGGCTTTTACCATCACTTCGTATTTGCTGATGTTTATTTATAATCCTGCCTCGGTTAAGTTTGCTATCAGCATGTTCAAAAGTCTCTTCGCGTCTTCCTCCTCTTCCGCTATAATTAGTAGGTCATCCGCATAGGCAAGAATCTTAGGCAGGTTAAGATTTTGTTCGATTGGTGATGGTGTCGTCAGTTGTGAAGCTATTTTCTCTAGGAAATGAATAGTCGTGAATAGTCTTGGCGAAAGTGGGCATCCTTGCTTAACCCCTTCCATTTTCTTATATACTTTTGTTCTTTGCCCAAACCTTTGCAGCATCGTGTTTTCCTGTAGAACGGCTGTAATTACCCGGTTGATGAGATAGTATGGTGTTCCTGAGTCTTTCAGGGCTTTCAGCAGGGACGAGTGCTGTATGGTGTCGAATGCTCTTGTTAGGTCTAGGACTACCAGTAGCGTTTTTCTTCCCCCTCTCCATCTTTCATCCAGTATGCGTATTGTTACATATATATGGTCTTCCACCGATCTGTTGCTTAGGAATGCTGCTTGGTACGACGGTATTTCTGGGGTTGTCGCATCCAGTACTCTCGACAGGTATTTTGCGTAGATTTTGTAGCCTACACTGCAAATGCTGATTTTCTTGAAGTCTTTCGTGGATTTCGGGTTTCTTACTTTTGGTAGGGGGATTTGCATGGTTGTGATCCATTCCGTTGGTACTTTGTTACTTATCCAGATGTCTTTTATCGTTTTACATACTATTCCTCTGAAGGTTGTTGTGGCGGCTTGTAGCAATTCCACTTTTACCTGATCAATTCCTGGCGCCTTGTTTTTTTTTCAAATAATGTATTATTTCAGTGATTTCCTCTGTGGTTGGAGGTGTCCCCAGTGGCCAATGGTCCGTTTCTGTTATTTGTTGCTGTACCGTTCCTGCTGTCCTCAGTTCATTTTCCCAGTGTATCATAGGTATGTACCCTCTTCTTGTTTTGCGGTGTTGGCTCTCCTTGTTTTTCTCG
This sequence comes from Limonius californicus, assembly GCA_014611495.1. Lineage (NCBI taxonomy): Eukaryota > Metazoa > Arthropoda > Insecta > Coleoptera > Elateridae > Limonius > Limonius californicus. The sequence continues at coordinate 20,188 of JABXWE010011475.1, read as the reverse complement.
TGTATTTGTATGTATTTCTTAGCCATATTTCCGGTGGATACTGGTTTATGTTCTGGAAAAAGCTTTCCCACTTTTCTGTTTCGTGTTGCTCTTGGGCTTGTCTTTTGCTACTAGTTGCTTGCCATAGCTCTTTCTTTAACTTGGGGTTCCTGTTCCTATCGTATCTGAATTGTGCTTGTTGATGCCGTGCTAGAGCCCTCCTTCTTCTAGGGGTCATTGGCGACAATGGTCTAGTTAGACTTTGCCGAGCGGCTGCTAATCTCGATATATCAAAAAATATACAGGGTATTCCATTCTAAATAAAAAAGCTAATATCATTTCCGGCTAAACCGGAAGTTCTTCTAAACCGCCAATACTTTCATTGCATATGTTATATATCGGAATCTTAAAGTAAAAAATTTTACGAAATCGCGGCTACCACTTCTGCCCAATCATATCTGTTTAAAAAAGTGAGCAAAGCTTTTCGTTTAAACCGGTACCGTAAAGCATATTATATGGTATATGGTACTTCTTACAATATTGGTTTATGCTAGTTACTATCAGCTGAACATCAAACTGTAATTAATAAGCAATTCTTTTTACCTTTTTCTAATTACTGGGGCACATTTCAGTGCACAAATAAAACAAGCGCTTATCGGATTAACCTGTCATCCGTAGTTGGCGAGGAGTAATATATATGGCTAATTTTGCTTCTGTAAGAAGTGTTGCCTAAGTTTTACTAAATTTGTGGAAATTTTTAATGCAATTTGTGCAGTTATAATAACCAAATTATAAGGACGCTAAACAAGTTGAAAATGTGATTAATCAAATGTTACCATCTGAATAACTTAGTCCACCACCTCCGCCTACTGATTGCTTTCAGAAAGTTTTAGTATAGGCCAGTCCTCGCTGTATGGTTATTCTAAAATCCATTACTGTAGTGAAAAGTTTGCTATCAGATTACTAGAAATTTTATTAGAATAAATTAGATTTTAAGCAGTATTGCTTTATTATTTAATTCAATCGACCAAAGAGAATTAATTGTAGAGGATTACAAATGTCAGATTGTCTCTTATTTTATATTATCATTGTTTCAACAATGTGAAGCTAACACTTTATTTATTTTGATTCGCTATGAACACATTTCTCAGTTTATTACGTGGCGTGTTAGTAACACAGTAATATGATAGCTATAAAGTTACAGCTCTCTGTGAATAGGTCTAATATTTTAATTTTGTTATTAATATATTTTCATGTCATTTGTTATATTATATAAATATATATATGCACTAGTTAATGCAAATAATATAATTATTTTCGTTATCGCAAAATACTTTTATTACCATACTTTATTAAACAAATATATATTGATATTAAATTTCACTCTAGTTTCAGTTCTGTAACCCTAACGTTTTTCCGCGTATCTGTTAGCAATTAACGCCTGTCGGTAATGCAGTGGAAAGTTTCTGCAACACGTCAACCCACATACGATTTGCATAATTCGAAGCACGTTCCATTTCAGTTATGATTACGTTTAAGTTCTGTTTGGGCCCGGGAAAATACCAATCCGTCTCATTATTATTCATCGAAAGTTACTGGCCCACATACAATTCTATATGTAGGTTCCTATTTAGCCTAATTTGTATAAAGCAGTATATACTCCAATAGGATTGAATTTTCACACACATCTGAATCTATTTTTCTTTAAACTGTCGAGATTGACCTAATTCCTACTAGAAATTATAATGCAGTCTACTAAATATTGATTTAGATATTGTTCCCTTGTCAACTACAAATGGTAGTGTAATCTATAAAATATTAATTTAGAGATAGTTTAACTGTTAACCTCATTACTGTTGTAGGGAAAATGTGTTCAGGATTAAAGTTTGTCCTAAAGATTCTTTTCATTAGTTCATATTTACATTAAATAATCGTTTGGCCATTTCAGACACCAAACACCAAATACTATAAATGCGATTAATAAATAGAGGGCATTGGAGAAGTCAATATAGATTTAAATAATTACATTGTGTTATTAATATTAAGATTGATGAACAACTAAGAAACAAATACAAGGAATAACCAACGGCAACTTGAGAAAAGCAGTGAGAATGGAGAGAAATCGTGTAAACCGACGTGAAACGTAGTAAGAAGAAGTTACGAAGAAGTAAATTACATTAGAGTTACCAACCAATGATGATAATGATGCTAGAGTAGGGTTAGGAAGAAGGAAGAAGGAAGAACGACGACTTTGGTGCTACGGAAATGGCTAAACGTTTTGATACCTTCTCAAGCGTAATATCTATGGTGGAGAATATGAAGAACAACAAGAATTGAGAGAGAGCGAACGCTTAACCGATGTCGGAAACTATAGAAAACATGCGTGAAGCGTTACGTAAATTAAGAATTAACAATTTTCAAGAAAGAAGTAGTTTCCAACTGAGTTGTTGAAAAGAGTGGTACTTGTTAATTATAAAATAGTATGGGTACAGGGAAAGGTACCAAATATTAAATGCAATCATTTGGGCTGTGGCAATCATAGAGACACAGTATTGATCACCCAATTCTGTAATATATTATAGCAACGACTGTACTATATGTATAATTGTATATGGCAGAAGAATCCAGGCACTAGCGGTATGGTTTTTGAAAAGCTAAATAACTAAATCGTCTATCAGTCTTAATAATACGTCAAATACTGGCAAAGGTTCTGGAACATGAAATAGATACCTACCACGTCTTCCTACATTTCCAAACAGTGTATGATAGCGTCCAAAGATCTGAAAATAGTCATCAGTGTGAGTGGTATATATACAATTGGTCGTAGCTTCGAAGATTACCTCAAGCCATCAGTTCTGGTTGCCGTACTAATCTCTTTGGTAACGGTAAACCATGTAGTAGAACTGTTAGTTCCATCACAATTACTTGAATTAATCTGTGAAGAAAGCTTATATAGACCTTGACGAGTGTGGGTAACTAACAGGCGGTTGGCCTAAATATGAATAAGAAGAAGAAGAACACGAAGAAGATTGAATAAATTTGGGATACCTAGTTTAACAATTAAAATGACCAAGTTGACGAAGTACTGTGTGGAGAACAAAGCTAAGTTAGAACAAATTATATCAGTATGCTAGTAATAAAGATACAGATGTCAAAAACTAAACCAACGCTTCCATTTTCAACAAATTGGTCAAAATATTGGTATATACCGTCGTTAGTAGTGCGCAAGAAATTCCTTGCTTTAGAAACTGTAACCAAATGTATGTATGAAACTTCTATATATATGACGGAAGAGCAGAAATCATATTGTGACACCTTGAAGGCGACGAATAAACCAGGAGCATACATAGTACAATAAAATCCGTTGAAGAATTTATATATCTAAATTCATTAACAATTAATAACAAATACTTCTTCTTCTTCTTCTTCGTCGGTACCTCTTCTACTCGGAGTTGTCGAGGTTGTTTCTAATTTGCCTTACAAAATTGTTTCAATTCCTTCCTGTTTTTTGTTTTAATTAGGGCCTGGTTCCAGTCTAATCCTCTGTTCCTTACGATTTCTTTCATAGTTGCAGTCCACGCTTTCCTTGGTCTCCCTCTCACTCTGCTCGTGTCCACCCCCGTGCACCATACTGCTTTTGGGGTCTGTTATGTTGCATCCTGTTCAGGTGACTCATGCATCGCAGCTGGTTTTTTTCGATTTTTAGTTTAAGGAGATTGATTTCTAATCTTCTTCTGATCTCCTCATTTTTGATTGGGTACCTTTTGGTTAGATTTTCTATTCGTCTTAGGTACCTCATCTTGATAGCTTGCAGTTTTTGTTGTTGCTTTATGGAGAGTACCCATAATTCACTGCTGTAAGTTACTATAGGGGCACACTGCGTTATACACAGCTAGTTTTGTTTTCTTTGACACTTCACGTTTGCTCCAAATTTAGTTATTAACCGCCTAGTACAGTTTTGCACTACTTCTTCTTTCATTCTTTCATTAATGCTACTGTCAATTTTTCCGTTTTTATTTATAACCACACCTAAGCATTCAAAGTTTTCCACTTCTTTTAATTTCACTCCGTTTAGTGATATATTAATATTACTTGTGTTTTTCCCGATTACCATTGCTTTGGTCTTTTTAGAGTTTATCGTCATTCGCATTCCCTGTAACGATTCATTCAAGATTTGAAGGTTACTTTGTAGACTTTTTATTCCTTGTATTAATCTCTCGCTCACATTCCTCGTTTGTAAAATCTTCCACAGCATTTCTCTGGGAAGCTTGTTAAATGCTTTTACTAAATCGATAAATATTAGAAATAATTCTTTGTTGTGTTCTATCCTTTTCTCTATTATTTGTCTTATAGTGAAAATCCAGTCTTGCACCTTTTCTGAAACCGCATTGATTTTGCTCCAATTGGGGTTCGATTTATTTCCTCGGTCGATGTTGCAGCACTTTCTCATATACCTTGCTTACTATGCTCAGTAAAGAGATTCCCCTGTAATTATCACAATCCCTTGCGTCCCCTTTCTTGTATAACTGTAGAATAATTGCTAATTCCCAATATTTTCGGATCTTCTTAGTTTTCAGCGAGTTGTTCAGTACTGTAGTTAGCAATTTTAGGCCTTGCTTTCCCAAATACTTCAGAATTTCTGGGTAGATTTCGTCCGTCCCAGCCGCTTCTCTTAGTTTTATTTTTTCCAGTGCTTCTTGGATTTCTTCTATGCTTAGTTCGTTTTCGCTATCTGTTTCCTTGCTAAGTTTCTGGGTTTGCTTCTCTTTCTTTCTGTAGTAACAAATACGTGTTTCTAAAAGAAGTGAGGGTTATATCCCTAACTAATCGCTGCTGGTGCTCTAACCACACGGAAGCATAGACTAAAACTCAGCAAGACGAAGAATGTCTAATAAAAGCCGAAGAAAAAGGAGTTAGACTGGAACATCGAACATAGACGGTGGAAAAACTTTGTCATACCCTCGACAAACAACCATAAAGCTATCTCAACTACGGTGTCTAGGACAAGATTCACAAGAATTTATTAGTAGTGCAATGACCAGAAGGGAGTTGGTGAAATAGTTGACCACGATTAAGATTCCTAGATAAAGTTGTGAACGGCCTAACCAACTTAGGGTTCTCAATGGTAGAGCATTCGGAAAGTGTCTACGTCTGTGGGCTTCACTGTTAATAATGGCACCAGAATAACTTTATTACTTTAAAGTCACATTATATCAAGGTCATTCTAAGCCATTGCTTCCGTAATTGAAGGTTTTACTGAAAAATATAATATACTCGGTGACATGGAAATCGCAACACCAAGAAGGGGCAGGAATTTTTTGACCAAACTTGACAGAAACGTTTAACTACTAAAAGGTAGCAATTGATTAAAATTTTATTCATATGGATCAAGTGATAATGGCTTGATTTTGTTCAGTTCTTTATTGTTTTCGCTTTTGATTGTTTGTTTTGAGGGTGTCATCATGCCTAGAGTGCGCCAACGTGGAAATTACCGCCAATTAAGCGAATTCGACAGAGGTCGTATTGTTGGTTTACGCGAAGGTGGTTTTTTCTTCAGAGAAATTGCATATCGCCTTAACCGGAACCAATCTACCAACATGCGCTGCTATCAGGCATGGACTAGGGAGAATCAGGAACGTCGCAGAAGGGGAACCGGGGAGCGCAGAAGAACAAATGATGTGCAGGACCGCCATCTTCGACTTATGGCAGCAAGAGACCGATTCTCCAGTACCAGATCATTTGCCGGCCAATGGTTAGCTAACGAAGGTCGTTCTGTAACCCTTCGAACGGTTTACCGCAGAATCAGAGCTTTCGACGTGCAATCCTTTTGGCCACATATTGTGTTACTAACGGCTCAATACCGACAGCCATGTTTGGAGTGGCATAGGGTGGTGTTCAGTGATGATTCCCGATTCTGTTTGGGGATGCATGATGGCCGTATGCGGGTCAGACGAACACGTGGAGAACGTCGCAATTGAACGTTGAATTTTCTGTTGCGAGGCATGTGCACCAAACTGTGGGGATTATGGTATGGGGTGCTATAACTTATGGGAATAGGTCCCGTTTGTTATTCATCCGAGGACATATAAACGCCCAGCGATATGTGGATGAGGTGTTAGAACCCCATATTCTTTCATTTCTTCAGCAGTTGGAAGACCCACTTTTCCAGCAGGATAATGCCCGTCCCCATATTGCAAGACGTTTTATGCACCAATTTGCGTAGGATAACGTCAGTGTCTTGCCATAACTACCCCGATCTCCCGATCTTTCGCTCATCGAGCATGTTTGGGACATTATGGGGAGAAGACTTGCTGCATCCTCCGCAGACGCTGCAAGGTCTACAACACGATACAGGTTGCTTGGGACACAATACCTCAAGAGGAAATAGACCATCTGCTAGAATCGATGCTACGAAGAGTGGGGGAGTGAGTAACCAATAGGGGGGGAACAACCCATTATTAATAAAAATTATGTTTATATTTTGTTCTTTTTTTTTAAATCAATTAGTAGTTAAACGTTTCTGGCAAGTTTGGTCAAAAAATTCCTACCCCTTCTTGGTGTTGCGATTTCCATGTCACTGAGTATAATTCCAATCCCTCGTTCAGCCGAGACCCCTTTTCAACAGCTTTGCGTAATTATAGCCTGAGCTGACGTGTATTCAGAAATCGCTGGATGATTCTAAACATGTATCTATAAAGAACATATTGTAATAATTATTAAAACTGTGGGTTTGATGGTTTCATGTTACCGCGAATTAAGACAGCATGGTTGAGTGATTAAATCATTCGCTACGGTGCAGAAAGTTCGATAGTCGAACTCTGGTCGAGAGTCTAAAAATTAGATGGCAACTCCTTCGTCAATGTGAGAAGCTACTTCGTGGCTGGCAAACGCGCGGTGCTCACCAAATCGCACTGTATTGCTAGCCTCTAGAGAGTCAGTCACATCTGTCCCTATTAGCACAAATTAATTCGTGTTGGATGTCAAAATACTCCATGGCTGTTAAAGTTATCTACAATTTAATTAGCAGAAAGATTGTAAATAAAGTAAAAAATACTTTTAAATTATTTTAACTTAACTAACGGTTCTCTTATAGTTATCTTAAAGCAGTTGTATAAGCGTCCCAAGATCTTCTAAATATTACTTGAAATTTCCAACTTTACTACCTTGCTGCTGCTCAGTAACATTTAATGAAAAGTTCTTGAAAATCCGTACGTAGCGAAATACCATTACGGCCCATGCTTTACGCTTCTCTATATTAAGATATTTAGTGTTCATTTGCTTACTGGATACCTTTTTCAAAGCTGTGGTTTTAGTCAAAATTTGCTTTTAAATTAGCTATAATTAACATTAACATTTTTGAGTAGCTTGTAATTTGCAACAAGAATAATTCGGGTGCTAACAAAGTGAACAGGAATTACTTAACAATTTATATAAGGAAATTGCAATTAAGTATGCAAAGCAATGAACCCTTGAACTTTCAAGCCACATTTTTGTAATTAAAAGTCCGGCAAGGGTAAAAAATATTTATCCAGAAACCTTCCCATTGATTTGCATTTGAAGCGCGAGATTAACGCAAATCAAGTTTTAATCTGGGATTTAATTGTGTGCGTGTGTTTATCGATAGAGGGACGAGTAACAAGATTTAGGTTCTTGCTGAGCAAAATACGTTGTAACAACATCTGGAAGTTATCATCCCCTGAATATCTTGAACCGAACTTCAGAAATAGGATTTACTGATTAAACTTGTTTCTAACAATATCCGAGAAAGTTATCGTACCCATGTCATCTACTGACACATCCTCTCAAACTGTAAATGTACTTGCGGTCTTTACGAGTACTCTAATTTCTTATCTAATTTTATTGAATCAGACTAGGTTAACTATGTAACGCGGATAGAAAACGACGGACGCTATTCTATGTGGCTTTAAATGCACCAAAAATAATTTTTCTCTTGCATATAAAATATGCTAAATTTACGGATATATTTTTAGATATATAGTTTTTTTTTCTGAGCAATACAATTGTGCTAATATTGTATTTGTTTTTATAGTTTTCTTTTAGGTATAAAGCCATTCTTCCTAAATAAATATTATTTCTTTCTTTGACATTAATCTCTTTCGCTGTAAGTAAACCAGCTTTTTGATCTAAGAAAAAGTGGTGTTCCAACGTACGTTGTTATATATTATGATGATGTTGTAGTGAGGGATCTACATATGAACCCCACATTGATTCAAAAATATTACTTTTGAAAAAAGAAGGAATGTTGCTTACTTGCACCCGTAATAAACATGATTTCTCTTTCGTATGTAAAAAATATTACAATATTATTACATAAGTTGTTGAAACAACACCAACGACACACTTCAAACATCAACTTTAAAACAACTCTTATCTCAGGCTTTATAATATAAATTTTGCTAACTGCTGTATAACCTTCACATTCTTGTGCTGATTAGCTGAACAAGGCGAAGGATACAAGGTAGTAAACATGAACTTATAAAATATGGATTCAACAAAGAAATGAATTACATGCTATTAAATTATCTAAGTTTTTTCTTAAACAGCTTTATCAAATAAATGACAAAGTTACATGAAATAAATATTAAGGTATAATTTAACAGAGCACTTTCTAACCGACTCACTTGTTCACATAGAAGCATTTGCTTATTTTCTTCTGGTGTTGGTAAAATTTACTATCTGAAATTAGGATGGCACTCCCGCGCCCTGTCCATCTTTAACTTCAAAACGAAAGTCCACCACTTGTTGCGTTCCTCGCATAAAAACTTTGGACTGAGTATCTTCGTATTCGTCAAATCGTGTCACAAGGTAATTAACCCAAATATTATTTACTGCTTATTACTTCAGATGTACTAATATACCAATAAACTCATAAGTACGTTGCACCTTCATATTGTCTTCTTAAATTGTTAAACCCAAACTTGGTTTACTTTTCAAATTGTTGTTGATTCGATGTTACTTATTTGTTTAATTTATTTTAAATTAAATTCGATTGCTATTGTAGTGCAATTCCAGAATATGATGCGAATAACTCCCAAATAATTAACAGGTATAAAACTTTTGTCCAACTTGTAGATGATTCCTAACCTTGAAGTTTGTTGACGTTTTAAACGTCAAACTCAGATACAAACAAAACATGTCGAAAAAAAACAATTGAAGTCTACTGACGCTACTTTGATACTCCGCCCAAATTCGTGATTTTCGGCTAATTTGCCGAATATTATCCATTGTTTACACAGATAAGTAACAAATAACGCCGATTTGAACCGTAACACTTAAAAACATAGTTTTATTCAAACAGGATATAATAAACACACAAAGCTACAGATTTTCATGGCAAGTCCCCGTTGTTTATTCTATTTCTAACAAGTAACCATGGCAACATCATAATACAAACAAAAATAAGTACACGTTTAAAAAACATGTGACTTCCTCAACCGATGAGAAAGAACAAGTTAAATATTATTATTTTTTTTAATTTAGAGTATTTGTGAATTGCAAAAACGTATTTACAACTATTTAACAATTGGTAATAAATGACTAAGGAGGTTAGTATTTTGAAATACATTTTCCTACCTTATTGCAATGTAATGTACCCATTAAATAATTCATAAAAATTAGAAAAATGAAATAAATGAATAAATTCGGGGCCAATAATTACATTAATGATTTTGTTCGTCATTAAAATTTGAGGAAAATTTGCAGCGATTTCCGAAATCTGGAGCTGCCGATTTTCATTAATTTTCTTATTCAGTTTCCTAAAAAATCCTCGCTGACAACAGAAGGTTTTCCACTTTGTTCCTCATCATGCACGTTTATTCGGCCATCTCTGATGCCTGAACCGTAAACATCGTCTATTTAACGTAGAATTTCCACAGACATCTCCTTTTTACATGGAGACAACTAATCACAGCGCGCACTTCTCACTTTGCTGAATTTTCAACTTATTGTAGATCCTTTTAGCATTTAATTATACAGGGTGTTTAAAAATACGTTTATATCTTTACCCACTTCTAGATATCGTCAATACAAACAGAAAAGTTGTAGTGAACATGGGTTCGAAAATCCACCGTTTTCAAGATACAGCCAAATTATTTACGCAGAGTAGGAATGCAGAATCGTATTTATCACGTCTGCTATGGAAGTGGATAAAACATTTGTTTGAGTTTTTGTAAGTGTATATAATATAATATAATATTGTTATTATTGTTGTTGGAATATGTAAACTAACGCGGAAATGACAGATATGCATTTTATGTATGGTAAGGCCAATGGTAATTCTTATGAATCACATCCGAAGCATGCATGCCGAAGCATTTCCGAACCGGGACAATTTTTTACAAATTTGCATCAATGTTTATCCGAAGTTGGTGCATTTAAATCAAGAAACGGTGGTGGTGATCGACCTAGATCAGTTTCTACTCCTGAAGAGGAACTTACGACTTTAAGGGGTTTGAAGAAAATCCAGGTACCAGTACTAGAAGACTTTCTGCCGAAAAAAATATTAATGATATCCTAATTTGGAGAATGTTACGTGAGGAGCAATTGTACCCATACCATATTGAAAGGGTACAGACTCTTACTAACATTGTTTTTAACAAATTGTTGTTTGTAACTTGTCGGTTTATTACTGTGATAGTGAAGTTATTGGCTTCTACTTTGTATTCTTATTCCCATCGTACTTCACAAGTGATTCACAATGCCAATGTTATTTTCAAATGAAGAATACGCAGATTTTCGTTATGTTTACGGTCAGTGTAATGGAAATGCTTCAGCAGCACAACAAGGAAATCGTAGAAGATATCCAAATAGAAGACTGCCTATGCGTGCAGTTTTTTTAATCACATCGTCAGCTGAGGGAACACGGCAATTTCAATGCAAGACATGCAGTCGGCCACGGAGTTGTCCGTAGACCCATAACCGATGATGAACAAGTTCTTGATTTATTACAAGAAGATCCGTCTTTAAGTGTACAAAGAATTCCATTACGTACTGGAATATCTAGAAACCAGGTTTAAAGAATAATAAGAAGTGCTCGCTTACATCCATATCATCATCAAGGAGTTCAAGTTCTAGGTAATGATTTTGAAGCTCGTTCAAGATTTAGTAATTGAGTACAAAATAATCAAACCCTTCCGCATATTTTATGGACTGATGAAGCTTCTTTCACAAGAGATGGTATCAATAATTACCATAATTTTTATGAATGGGCTGCAGAAAAGCCTCATTTATAGAGCTGGGATTTTAGTTTAAAACCTTTTTACATAGGATTCAGATATTATGTTTCTAATCATTTCAAAATCCGTTTCATGCAATTTACTTTCATATAAACCCAATTTGTTATCACCTATTTTACCTATTTCGTTCATATCTGAATAATACCTAGGTTTTTAAGTTTATTAACCTATATTCCACTTTGAAGAACTTCATTTTAATTTTTAATAATAATATTTCCGAAATATTTTAATGTGGAAACTGCTTAAACTTGAAATATAGCTTAAAAGCTCTTCTGCGGTAAATGAAACACCGCCACGATTCCATACCATTGTATGTCAGTTCGTGTCCAAAAAAATGCCCATAACATGGGCACATAACATAATAAAGAGGATAATACGCGTGAAGGAATGGATAAAAGGCAAAGAAACGGTATTTCGTTTGGATGGTGACCAGATATTTTGTCGTGTTTGTTCAAAACTGCTAGGTATTGAGGGTGCTGAAAAAGTAAGGTTAAGTTTTCGTGTAGTAATGTGAATTTTATTATGATATGATAGATTCCTTTCCAACAAAAATTACATTTATCTCAACATGAAGAGAGCAAAAATCATAAGGAAGCTATTCAGAAAACTGAAAAGCAGCTACAGGTCAATGAATCTCGATCTTCACATGAAACCTCAGTTTTCTATTTGGACATGTGTAAGGCGTTTGTATCTGCAAATTTACCGTAGGCCAAGTTGGATTGTCCACAATTTAAAGAATTTTTACAAAAGTATTGTGGTAGAGCTATTCCAGATAGAACGACTTTAGCAAAACATTAAACAACTGTTTCAACTGATCTGTATTCTGCTATGTGCATCAAAGAAACTCAAGAACTTTTCGGTAACCCTGATATACAAACCCAACTAGTATATATTTCTAGTAATTTTAAAATTCTTGCCGACAGCATAACGAAATTAGAATCAGTAGGTTTGCCACTTAAAGGTTCGATGCAAATATTCAATAATGTTAAGTCCTAGTTGCAACTATGTGATGGAAAAGTTGGGTGTGTTGTACAGAAAAAACTTCAGGATGTCATTAAAAGGAATCAAGGATTTCATGTGCTTGATGATTTGAGTAAAATTTATGCAGGGGAAAATATACCTTTACCTGAAGGTACTACTACCAATGACGCAGCAAATTTTTAAATTTGTACCGGTTACATCGTGCGATGTAGAACGGTCATTTTCTTTGTACAAGAATATTTTAACCGATAAGAGATATTCCCTTAATCCCGAAAATATTGAAAAAATTTGGTGTGTTACAGTCAAAGCAAAAGTGAGTTTGAATTTTAATGTTTAATGTAGGTAGGTACCTACTTGTGTTGCCAAATAAAAGTTTTTTAAATTTTTTGGTAATACTTTTTTATACCTAAATATAATTTTTTTTGCACCTAATTTGAAAAGCATTATACCTATTTTTAATTTTTTAGTACCTATAAACCTAACTATTTTTATGTTTTTTCACACCTAAAAATCCCAGCTCTACTCATTTAAGAAGACGCTCGCATTTTCAACATAGATTTAGTGTTAATATAATAGTTGGTATTCTTAACGATCGTCTGATTGGACCATTTGAACTGCCACACTGTTTGACTGGTGCGAATTACGAATATTTTCTAGAAAACTCTTTATTCTTATTACTGGAAGATGTGCCATTAAATATTAGACATGTAATGTGGTATCAACACAATGGGACACCAGCACATTAATGTCTTCGTGTTAGAGCTTGGCTTAACGCACATTTTCCGGGAAGATAGATTGGAGTAGGAGGACCCTTAGTATGGTCACCGCGCTCGCCGGACCTGACTCCATTAGAGTTTTATTTTTAGGGTCACATGAAACAGATGTGTATGCACAAGGTAGAAAAATTACGTCAAAAAATACAGCAAGCTGTCGATATTATTAGGAATAATCCAGCAACCATATTAAGAACGCAGCGATATCTTTTACGATGTGCGGCTTTGTGTATCAAACACAATGGAGATAATTTTGAACATTTCTTGTAAATAGAGACAAAGATTTATTTCATAAAATTGATTGAAGTAAATTAAAAACATAAATTATGAAATAAATAACTCGTTAACGGCTACGTTTAGGACATATGTTTATATGGACTTTTCGACTCTAAACAAGTTCTAGAATTCATCTTTCAAATATTGCCGGTACGTTTTGGAACACCCTGTGTCCTCAGAGTCTCCACTGAGGAAAAAAGGTATTAACGAGGTAATTATATTGCCCAGAGAGTAAACTCTATATCTAAGAGGAAAAAAATCTATAGTTAAGAAAGAAATTAACAGTATAAGTAACTTATTTTATATGTGAAAGAGAAACCAATTTTGATCTATTCGGAGCCTTATACTATGACATTAATGAATTTCTCCCGAGAATCAATTACCATTGAACGATATTTATCAAAGTATTTAAGAAGAACACCACATTTGTAATTAGCATTTAATTTGAAATTTCGGAGAATGCTGACATACTTTGACGAATACCACACAACTAATAGGATCCGAACCGCTAATAATTTATAGGGCGCAGAATTTCCCAGGCAACTGGTACAATTAACTTGAAATTTCACCTTCTATAAATTACTGTCTAACATTACCATAACGCAGCAGCGGGGCATTGTAGGTTGGTTGATTAATACAGTGAATCCGGCTAAATAAACAGAATTACTATCGTGCAGGTAAGGCGGGGCTGCGGTATTATGTGCGGGTTGTTAAGTTCAAACAAGGAAAGCGTTTAAATGTAGATCAACTGAATATTTAATTTACTTATGTTAAACGAACTGTGTTGTGTAAAATTGCCCATCTTGCGAATGCGTTGTATAAAAAATGAATGGTTATTTTACATTTCCCGAAATTGAAGGCATCAGAATTCTATATCAACTAATTCAATTAGATGTTCAACTTCATATTTGCTTGCAAAATTTAATTCTGCCTTTGTTTTGCTGAATATTAGCAAAGAAAAGCTGGGAACTTCCAGAAGTTCGAGAAATTTGACGTGTCTTATTAAAAGTTTAAGAATTTGTCTGTACAGGCGGAGGAATTATTAAGCACTGGATCTATACTATATTTTAGGTTAAAATGTCATCGGAGTTCTACTCTCAAGAGTTGATTAGCAGTACATAGCACTCAGAGCACTCCTAGTAATGCAGTGCTACATATTCTATTTGATTAATTAGTCTACTGCATTTGATGCAGTTATACAAATTACTGTAGGAAACTAATTAGGAATACTAGAAGCCTCCCTCTTCACATTACAATAATTTGTTTGTCTTCAATATAACTCAATCTTAAAATACTTTTCGGAATCTTTGTTTATTCATTTCTGCTAAACAATCTAAAATTATTAACAATTTGATAAATTTTTGCGAATGTAAAATTATGTTTGTTCACATTTCACAAAATTTTATATATCTATTCGTTACAATTTTTCAGAAACAATTTCTGAGTAGTTTTTCTACGTGGTAGGAAATCAACAATTCATCTCATTATTAATGTTTAGGCTATAATTATTTAGTCCGACACACAGAATTAATAAATGAAGTGCTAAGTTGTTAATCTGTTGATTTGTATACATTTTAACAATAGCAAGCGTAATGTGTTACATCCTCAACTAATGACATCATAAATTTTGTGATGTGTATTGGTTAACGTGCCGCTTTAGATGTACCACGAGAGATCATACATTTCATGTAAGTAATGAAAAATCAATTTGAATATCTAAATTTTGACCACAATTTGATAAAGATATGACCTCAAAGAATTTTTGCTCCTCTATGCTAAACCTTCCTTAACAACGTAGCATCCATGTATATAAGAAATATGCATTTTACAAATATATATGATGGGCGGGGATGGCTTAGTGGTAGAAGAGCCAAGCTTTGGATGTAATAGCCCTAACGCTTCCCGGTTCGCATCTCTGCAGGGTAGGAAATTTTTCTAATTCCCTGGGTGATCGGTACAGGGTCCCGGTCTCCATTTGCCACTGGGGATCAAATTAATTGCACTCAGCGTGTTACGATGGCACTAGAGGCGTAACAAGATCATATACACAAAAATGCACCACATACCAGCATGGTGTGCACCAACACGGTAACCCGCAGAGTCGGCCCCTGTTGTGCTGACTAACTTAACCTTGTCTCACACCAAGAGCGATGGCCCTGTAAGGTCTGTGAAAGCTTCATAATAATAATAACAATACAGTGTAAACTCCATTTAACGTCACTCGATTTAACGTCAAACTCCCTAAAACGTCGAAATTACTTGACTTTGGTTGGTTTACCTTGTTGTCCATACAATGATACACTCTATGTAGCATCACACCCACTCTAAATAACGACAACAATACGTCATTCATAAGTAATAAACAGTACTTCCTAAGTTGCCGACATTAATAAGAACTGCAGCTGTGTAAGTTCTTTTGTTTGTTATTTTGTTGCTTTATTGTCTAGCACGTACTTACCTCGACTGTGGGCATCAGACCTACCGAAGATTCTAAGAAATTCGTTCTTTTGTTTGTTGTGATTACCTTGCACGTGTTTATATAATATGAATAAAAGACATAAGAAAATACAGTTAAAATACTGGAGCAGCAAAAAACGTCAAACGTTGTTATTTGTATCAATATTAATGTTTGTTGTTTGTAAATTTTATACTTTATTAGTAAATACATATGTATTATAATAGTAAAATAATATTGATTTTTCTTCTCTCCATTTAACGACAACTCTCAATAACGCCATAAAATGAGCAGTCCCTTAAGTGTCGCTATATAGAGTTTACACTGTATATAAATGTTTGTTTTGTGATTTCCGCGGATTTTGTATGCTGTGATCGCCTTCCAGGAATTCTTCCGCGTAGCAACTTCTTGGTCTTGGGACGGACGGGGCTGGTTGTCTTGACGACATTTTGGCAAAGTCACATTTGCCATCTTCAGGTATTGTCGGATAACTTTTTGCTGGTGCTTCTTGTAATACGACTGTTGATGTTCGTTTCCGCTGGGGTTATATATACTTCTTGACCGTTCCGTGTGGTTGCGCTTTGTTGATTTCGGTCTCGGTTGCGTGTGACGGGACCGGCTGTGGCTGTAGCGTTCTGATTATGTTGAGGTGGTTTTGTGTTTGTTTGTTGATTTCAGTTGTATGTTTGTTTTTTGGCGAAAACCGGTTTCCAAGCGGATAGTAGCTTTTGGGTGTTATCACGAGAATTTAGGTTTCTTGGGTGTTTCTCGATTTCTATTGTTTCCCTTATTATTCTAGATTTCACGTGTTCTATGTTGGCCAGTACTTTGATGTTTTCGTAAGCAATTTTGTGGGATGATGTGCTTACGTATTGTGCCAGTGATGAAGTCTTCTCGTTCTTTCGTACGGCATTTTCGTGTTCTTCATTTCTCACATTGACTCGTCTGTTTGTTTGACCTATGTATGTTTGATCGCAGTCCTGGCAAGGAATTTCTTAGACACCTTGATTCTCCAGGGGTATCCTTCTGTTGGGGTTTCGTAGAATGGAGCTGATCTCTGAATGTTGTTTCCACATTGTGTCTTCGTAGAATGCTAGAGATTCTGTCTGTTGTTCCTTTGACGTATGGCAAGTGGGCTTTGGATGCAGGTTTTTCTTTTTCATCCTGTGGCTTAGCTCGGCTCGTTGATGGTTTGATTCTTGAAGCCATTTTGATTTTCGAAGTTTCTTCATTTCTTGGTCTATGTTTTCTGGGTCTGCGAGTCTTTGAGGACGGGTGACCAGGGTTTTAACCACTAATCGAAGTTGTGCCAGATGGTGGTGTGACTCCGCGTTGCGATAGCGGTCTGTATGAGTGGATTTCCGGTACACCGTGTGGCCCAGGTTTCCGTCAGATTTCTTTGACCAAAACCCTGGTCACCCATTCTCAAGGACTGCTTTCAAAAAATTGCATATTCGAAGACCTGCTTCTAATAAGCTTCTGTGATTTAAGGAAGGCTCCTGCTAGATTTACCTATTGTTTAGATGTTACATTTTCAGTAATAAGTGATATGTTTTCGTAGTTAATTCGTAGGACAACAGTTTTGAACCAACCGATAATAAAAATATGTCCTCCTTCAACCATCTCTTACCAGGAGAGGTAGTATAATTTTCTCATGTGTCATATTTAATATTCACTTTCGCTAGTCACGTTCTTATAACGTATCTTTGAAGAAGCACAAACGAATATAATTCTATTACAAATATTACCAAACAGAATCAACAAGAAACTGCATTCCGACATCTTTGTATACTACAATCTATAGTACGTTAGATATGTTTAAAAATCCCTGATTAACAGTAGATTTTCTAGAAAAGATACAAGTTCAACTTGGCTGAGTTTCTTTCACGTATTTTGTACTAAATAAACCGAAGCAATGTGATCTAGTTTATGGCAGTTTCTCTAAATTGCGTCGCGAAGCTGGCAATCAATACGTAGATGTATAGTAGTGCATCTAGGAGAAGATTTGAACTTGAATACTTCTGGTTTTTCTTCATGAAAATGTTATGTTTCTACTAACAGGTTAAGTTAAATAAATCCTCATTTATTATTAAATTATATAAAATATATATTGATACAGTTTACTGTTTACAAATATGTCCAGGAATACATAATTTTTAGTAATATGTTAGGGAATTGAAAATTACTGATATTTTTTAATGGGAATATTAGACGAAAATTGTTTTTGAAAACTATATGCAGCAATAGTCAATTTTCCTTGAAGAATGCATATTTTATTGTACCGGCTCACTTACAGTGGTTAACTTTAAATCTCATACTCACAGGTAGTTAAATATAGTATTTAAATTATATTTAAATGAGGTTTTGGTCAAGATGTCATTACGGATTTTGGTGATTTGTTTTTATGTATAATGTTATATGAAGTAAATAATTTTTTTTTTTTTTTTATTTTTTTTTATAAATGTTTTAGAATATTTCCTAATAAATATCTACCAGTTGTTGCCACTATACGACGGATGTGATTGGTTAACAACCTAGAATTATCAAACATTGTAGGTTAATTAAGGTTACATGACATAATTGAAATATCCCCTGTAAGTCATATGACATACATATCACATTAGTTAAAAATATTGAAATTGAAATATTATAGCTAAGATTATAATAAGATGGACAAGGGATCGGTAAATTGATAAGAATGTAAGATAACAAAGTTATCAGTATAGTGAAAAACTACGCTAATGTTAACCTACGTTTTATGACATCTTCCAGTTCATCAACAGAGTGGGATGGCTTGAGGATTAGCCGAGAGAGGGCCTACGCATGGAAGACACCTTGAGGCCTAAGTGTTATGAGTTTCTCTCACCCTCCCTATAATCCAAATCCAACCTACGTTTAAAATATATTTGTATTCAATTTAGTCGAATTTATCCACCTGATCACAAACTACCACCGCAATATCGCAATATGTACTATCCCAGTGTCAAAATTTGAGTAATTTGTTTAAAAGCAGAGCAATGTCAACCCTGTATAACCAATTCTAATTGCTTATCGTGCCGACCAGTGACGTAGCAATCACAAGCTATTGATATTTTACTTTGGGTAAAGGTAAGACAAGAATGTCACTGATTGCCTACGAAAAAGGCTGCACTAGCTTTTGATTGCCCACGTCGGTTTAGAAATCCCAATGATATAAATATAGTGAAATAAGAACACTCAGTATACTAATAAACTGACGTTCGCTTGGTCTATTGGCATCCCTTACTTCTTGCACGTCTGTTAGTTACACTATTGATCCCTTGTAGACCTCAAATTTGCAGGAAATTAACTAACTAAAGCAATGAAAATTGCTGTAAATGAGTTTATGAGATTGTATTGACGGCACAAAGCGCCGAAAACACTACGCTTGCAATAAACCTTGTTTATTTCAACGGTAAGGGCATTTTAATGACTCCGCAGTATTACAGTTCAATTTACATGACCCAGTGAATACCTTGGTACAACAATCGTAGTCAAGATACAACGTAGCTATTTTGAAGGTCCTAAATAATTAACAATACTAAGAAAATAATAGAAAAGGAACATTATATTCTAGGAGATAACAGTTGGATACTTAGTCGGTATTAAACCATAGCAGCTAAACTAGTTTTTAGGTAGAATAGTGGTGAAGACGTTTAGTTCTGAAGACTTTGATTTCAGCCGTTTCGAGTTAATTTTTCCCATAACTATATGGTCTGCATTTTAGAATAATATTCTACCATCTTTAAGTCTTTCATATTGGAACACGTCCCACGTAATTCCATTTTAGCGACGCTACTATTTCAGCGAAATCTATGATTTTTGTAATACCCTGTATTCCATCGGTTCTCTTGCGATCCATTATAGATGTAGGATATGCCTTTCTATTGCCCGTTGAGATGCATAAGGTTTCTGCATTGACTGTAAGTATCCAGGTATCCACATGTTACGGGCCGATTCTCGCTACGAGAATTATGGAACAGAGAAAACCGCACGTTGGCGTGCTAAGAAATTTTCGGTACGGCCAAACGCGCTTTTCTTGGACCCGCAAACAAAAAAAAAGATGGAAGAAGGCCAGCGGCTTGCTCAGAGGAGTAGGGGGAGGTTCGCTGAAATTGCTTATAGAGAAAATGCTTAAAGTTGTATACAGGGTGAGTCAAAATAAGTGGGCGCCACCTTTCAAGTCCAGCTGATTAGGGAGGCCCTCGTGAAAGGTCGACAGCCAGCAGCTACGGGAATCGAACTCACCTTTCTTTTGTGCTTTTTCCTAGATCTTAAAGCTTGCAAAATCCTTACACAAGTACTTTAAAACACAGTAATAAAAGACATGCGGAATTTTAACACACATATAATGAACTGTCAAAAATGGCACAGAACATATAAAAATATATAACAATGAGAGGCAACTTTATAACGTAGAACACAAACAGTAATAATTTCGAACGTTCGCA
>JABXWE010011474.1:0-34800 GCA_014611495.1 Limonius californicus | reverse complement strand
CCCTCCCCAGTCGACTCCTGAGCGGACTCCTCTGCCAGCGCGCACACTTCTACTACCTCTGTTCGGACCTCCCCAGCCCCCCGATCGCGTCCAGACCCCCCATGTCTCATGATGGTCGGCTGGTCCTTCTAGAATATACGCCCAGCGTCCCCCTCGTGATGCAGCGAGCCACCCAACACATCAAATACATATGCGAACCCCACCACCCAAACATCCAATACAAATCGTAGCAGCACATTTACATGCATGACCAATGAAAACATTGCTAACTAATTAATCAATTAATCAAGTAATTAATTAATTAAAGGCAAGTAATTTCTATGAATTTAGTCTGAGTTAAGAGACATTAACGTGTCAAAGCGCGTCCTTCCCTTTTCCTAAGGTTCTATTAGACTACCAGTGCTACCAAGTACTGCTAAAGACTACAAAGGACTACAATGTCTACTCAGGCCTGCGACACTTAACCTTTAACTGCGTCCCCCTCAATGTTGTTGTGGTCTGTGTCGATCACTGTTCTTTCCCCTTGTTGATGTAGCACCTTGTAGAGGCGGCAGTGGTTCTCCTCTCTTCCGTCTCCGGGTGGATACCCTCGCACTTTCACTCTATTGTTTGCCCCCGAAATTGTTTTGTTTTTAGTCTAGCTAATCACTTCCGCCAGGAGCGTTTTGCGAGCACTCCCGTTGCCACGTTGTTATTATTAAAACAAAACTAAGAAGAAATCCAATGAATAATACACACGTCCGTACCCGATCGCGCCACCCACGCAACCCCATTCCAAAGCTACTTGGACATAACTTTAAATTTTTAAAAGAATGTGCAAAGGAAAATTAAAATCAACTAACTGATAAATCCAAGTTGAGTTGGCTGACTTAAATACTTAGGAACTTGGAATCTATTCCCTAACTCGCCCTGGCTGTTCCCTAATATTAACAACTTTGTCAATTATGTGAATAGTGGATAAAGCAATTTATGACAACTTTACTAAACTGAATAATTAAATAATTAAGACCAGCCAAACAAACTAACACTTTATTTTAAAAGGAAAATAAAAGAATCTAAACAGTCCCTAATTTCACCTCGCCTGAATACCTGTTTTGCAATGATTTATGCCTCAAAACAACCCATTCTCGGAGCCGCCTGCAACCCGGCTATTGGTGGGAGCTGGCCTGAGCTATTTTTAGACGGGGTCCCTGTCATTGTCCGGTCTGCTTGCGCTTTTGAAATCTTAAGTGTGACTTGAATGAACACGACTGAACCGCAAATATATGTATGTACAAGATCCCCTAAATAAACCTATTTGCAGTTATTTCTAACTATTCAAATTGAATCTAGTTAGCCTTTTTTATAGCGCAAAGCTCTTTCGAGCGCCTGCCCGCGATTATTCCAAATTAAACGCTAATTCCCTAAACGAAAGCGAAGCCCCACTAAAACGCGTGCACCCCGGAAGGGATCCCGGACCGAACTCCATGGATGAACACAACCTGCAACTTAAAAAAAATTTTAATACTCAAAATGCACGATAAGACGATCACCTTGCATATACAAAATGAAATTATAAACGACCTACCTACCGGTATTGTCATTTATCGTCCCATATTTAAAACATTGACTTAAAGATATCCTACTACTGCTACCAAGCGTTCAGTCTGCTAGTGTAATAAATGGGGTGTTTAATCTAGTTCCTAGCCTTTCAAAATCCCAAAAATAATCTTTGCTTTTTAAGATCTATGCTAATATATAGTTTTCCTCACATACACGTTCATTCTAACATTCGGAGATTAGAGTAAACAAAGATACAATTTAAAATCTACCCAAATATTTAATTTCCTGCTGAAATTAAGTCCATTATTATCATTAAAATATAAATATAAATTTCAACGAAGTAAAGCAAGATACAATTAACGTTTTAATTAGATGCTAAATTAAGGAATTTATTTTTGTTTACTCCCGTCCCTAACATTGACAACTAGAGTAAACACAGATACATTTTAAAATCTACTCTAATACACAATTTTCCTAACATAAACGTTTCAATTAGATACTAAATTAAGGAATTTTTCTTTGTTTACTCTAGCTCCTAACAATAGGGGACTTGGTCATGGTTCAAAATTGTTTGCCGTATACAATTTTTTTTATCTACTCTAATATGTATATTCCCTCACATCAACGTTTTAGTTAGATACTAAATTAAGACAGTTAGCTTTTTTTTACTGTAGTCCCCCAATGTTAGGGACTAGAGTAAACAAAACTAAAAGATCTTTAGAGGACAAATAACGGACACTAGGGCTAAAGGAAAACCCAGACAGCGTTCTGCTTAAAGTGAGAAATTGGAAGGGCGCCACACAACAACTTGATGGCTGGAGGCTAGGAATTAGACAGGTCCACTAATGGAACTGTAACGCCACGCAGAAGAAGTCCCCAACATTTGTGTCAAAATTTAATTTCAAATTTTATCGTATAAAAACAGAAGTATCCTGCCATTAAAGGATTATTCTGCATTTAACCGCCAGAAGGTACAGATCTTTAACAGGTTCATTAACTCTTTACCTTTTCCGGCGCTTTGGGGTATCTTGGCTTCTACTGATCGTGCTCTAAGGTATCTCGGCCGCATCTGCAGAAAACCGCCTATTCCTTTTTCAGGGGTAGATTATTCACACGGTCTGTGATTGATATTTACTTTAATTATTGTATTAAACAAGGGTAAGGATGGCTCAATGCTAGGAGAGCCAAGCTTTGGTTGTCACAGTCCCAGCGCTTCCCGGTTCGAATCACTCCAGGGTAGGAAAGTTTTTAAATTCACTAGGTGATCGGTAGTGGGTCTCGGTCTCCATTTGCCATTGGGGACCAATTAATGGCACTCCTCGTATTACGGTCGCATTAGAAGAGTAAGATGATCATAAACAAAAACATTCACACACTAGGCAAGTCAAGCACGGTTTCGCACCAACACAGTAACCCGCAGAACCGGGTCCTGTTGTGCATAGCACAAATTATCGTAGCTTTGCCTCACACCGCTTCGACACTGTACAAGCGGTACAAACGAGGATCATGATAATGATGATGATGAAATGTATTAAATTATTGTATCTATGTATTTTATTGTCGAGTTCAGCTCAGTTACCCTAAATTCAAATCTGCAACCATTAAAGAGTCACACAGTTAAACAAAAAATTAATACAACAGTGTCCGTAACGTTACAATTGATCGAGATAAAAGAAACGATATTGAAATCGTGCCTCCTGGTGCCCAAAGTATCCCCGGTGAGGCATCTAATGAAGGGATTGAGTGGCTTGAGAGATGGTCTCACACCCAACAAATTCCGAAAAAGGAACGGTAAAACAGCTTAAAACTGTTTTTCGATGGAGCACTTCAGTACCCACGGTAAACAGTTTTGGCAGCTCAATTGACCTCCGTATGATCCTTTAGTTCCCTAATTGAAAACGAAGCTTCTCCACCTAACAGGTTACGCACAAGTTCTAAACCAAATACCTGAACGGTACCATCACCAGCCAAGTTATCACCTCCGGCTCCGACTATTACTCTGCTGTAGTATAACACATAATATCTACTCTCTATATGGTCACCATGCAGGCTAAGCCTTCGTGTCATGGTAATGAGAAAGAAGAACCCAGTCGACTTCCTTGGTAACCTCGAAATGTGTTGGAGTAGATTAAAATTAAATTCTTCACAGCAATTAGAAATAACCATGCAAAGATATTTACCAGACCTAGTAATTTACTTGTGAATATTTTAAGCTAAACTTCCTACGTACTTATTGCTCCGATTTGGAACAACAAAACATAAAACGCCAATGAAGCACTGAACCTTGGACACCAGAAGGTTCGCAAGGTTTACTCGACCATTTTTCCCTTTACATCAGCCAAACTAAACTGTTGACGCCCTCAGTGTCAGACTACACTTGGTTATCAGAAATTATATGATGCTTTCCTAAGCATATCCAATCGCTTTGGCAGTTAATAGATCAACACGGGTTAGAGGAAGCCTCCGAGTTTCTGCACATACAGAATTCCGTTCTAAAGGGCGTTAGGAAACCATCTCATATTAAACCTATTGTTAAAGGTGTTCTACAATATAATCATCGATGGGTCCGACCACAATCCAAACCGTATACTAGTCGGTCTTATAAGTCATTTCCCAGGTGCTGTAGGGGTAAGAATTCCTCCTCTACAGCAGTGTACTAAGAAACGGGAAAATAAATGGAGGGGGAGACAACAGGACTATCTACCCCCTTCTTGGACCATCTGGGATCAGTAACGGCGACAATTGTAACCTCAGCACCCGGCCATCACAAGACTAGAAGTACGACGTTGAAGGCACCCACGGAGAGATAAAGTAAATCTGCAGATAAAAAAATTTGTAAATATTTAGTGCATGCAAAATGTGTGATCCTTAGAAACATTTTGTTTATGAATTGTATATATTTCGTGAAAGTAATGATGAATACATATAAATTTTAATTAAAATAATAGATCTCTAATCTCCACTTGCAAATTGGTTAAAAAGTATCTCTTTCCCATATTGCATGATCTATTTTTATTTATTTTACCTATAATTTCAAGTATCTTTAGCTGATAGTATTAAAGAAGGTTCTAATACAAGGATTTACTAATTGTTTTTGTACAAACATGATTACTACATAAAAATATTCAGTTTAAGTAAACAACTTAAGATTTTGTGGTTGGTAAGAAGTCGGAATGATATTAGTAGCTTTCTTGTTTGCTAATGCCCGCAAGTACCTCCTACAAGAAATTGCTGGTGGCTAAGTAAATCGGATTTTGTTTGAGGTATAACTCTGTTGTACTGCTGAGTAATTGATACATATTTCGTGGAAACAACGATGAATACATATGGATTTTAATCATACCAGAAGTTGTAATACTATACGGGATAGCATAATGGTAAATTTGAATATTAAACGCTATTTTCGTCCAAAATTATGCATATGTATGCTTTTTCGTTATCGCTGTGTATTCAGCAATGAAGGTCGCCAATAAAAATTGAATTTCGGAGTTTCAGGTATACCAATGTAATTATTTTTTAACTGTGATACAGAACACGTCTACACATGCTATGTTACCATATTAAATAAAAACTGAAATAATGTAATTATTAATATCATTGCAGAGCCGGCTCTCCACTTGTACTTATTCCATTTTTATGTACAAAATAAAGCGAAAAATATAAACACATAATTTTTTTTCAGAATATGGCAACTGCAAATCTATCATTATCTATCTATCATATCTATTAGTCCAGCTAAACTAAAATCGTCGCTCAGTTTATAAGATAGCCCACCCACACAAGCAAAAATGGTAAGGTTGGTAATTACATTTACATATACACAAAAACAGTAAAAGTTCCGAATCTTCTAAAATAAATAAATCTAATTTCTTTAGAATCTGCATCAGCCTATCTATTTGTCTAAATTCTCTTTCCTCCACTGTAAATTTCCGTTAACTTGATAATTTTCCAGATTTATGAATATTTAATGTGTTGCTCAGTTGCAACAATTATTTATACTCTAGAACAGAAATATGGATTATTGCAGTTTGCCATACTTGGTAATGTTTAATAATTAGTCGTTGTAAGGCTAAAGAGTCTGGCCATCATTAGTTTTATTCTTGATCAACATTTAAGAAGCAATAATATTAACCTAATTAAATAATTCCGTAAAACGGATACACTAAAATTGGAATCCGCCCACTCACTTGCCACCGTTTGCTCGGCACTGATTGCTCGCTACCGTTTGTTCGCCTGCTATTTGCTGGCGGGTCTTTTTGCTCGACAACTATTTGATTGCCGGACAGATACTCGACAAACAATTTATTTTTGAATTAAAATATTATCTTCCATTGTACGTTTCCCAAAATGTTGTTATCAAATATCAGCTCACACCATTTCGTTGTAAAAGGAAATAATTTTATTTAATTATGTACAAATTCAGGTGTTTTTATAGTCGAAGTATTGGTTCAACGTTTATAAAAATTAAACATCGATTATTTGCGTACTGCTGATTATAATTTACAGTTATGTATCTAAAATTATCAAAAAAGCACATGAATTGTCTTAGCGCTTCAGTATCTAAACTGCAAATTAATAAAAAGAACATACATAACTTCCGCTTCCAGTTCCTAAATTTTTTCAAAAGTTTTAGAATATGATACATTCCTTCAACACTTCTAGATCATATAATAGGACCAGCCGCTATCACGATATCCACGACCACACACATACACACGCGCGCGTCAATTTAGGCACATATTGTAAGAGCAATAGGAAAATAAATTCTTTAAATACTACCGCTCATAATTTTAGAATGTACAGGCTGATTGATTGTTATGTTCTCTTAAAATTTGCCGCTTTATATGAATTAATTTCTTAATTTGTTTGTCGCTTCGTAAGAATTAATAACGTTATTTTAATTGCAGTCTTATTTTGGGTTACCGTTTCGCTATGTTGAGTTTTTCTAAGATTGAGCGTTGTTAACAGTTTTGTTAGTATTTGTTTCCTTTCTGAAATAGTTTATGACGAAATGAGTCCCAGAATTGTTCAAGGTTTTTCTTTGTAAGATATTTTTCGCCGTTCAGACGGGATTTCTAGGAATGTCTTTGTTAAACAGTGCTAGCATTTAGGAATTGTTTTTCGGCTTCTCTCGAAGGTCACACGTGTTAATATTCGTTCTAGAACTTTTCATCACATGTCGTAATATGGTGCAATCTTCTTTTGGGGGCGATGCAGCTTCATGTCGCGTTAAGTATTCAGTCAGCCTTAGACCTCCGCCAGACTCCGGTCTTCGAAAATACCATCAATCGAGGGCCGTTACAAAAGTCAAAGCTAGACCCTTAAGAGAGACGGACGTAACTTCGAATACCGTTTTCTTTTCCTTCGCGGCGCTTCTGCTAAATTTTACCATATCGCTATTTGCTGTAGAGCAAAATTAAATCGACTTAAGTCGGATATATAAATAGTAGCAGAATATTCGCCCTGGTTTTGGACAATTAAGGATAATAATTGCTCCTGTCGATTCAGTTCGGATCACAGTGATGTGAAAAGAAAAAAAACCGTGCAAGTGTTTTGCTGGAAATTGTTTTGTTTCCGTCGTCCGAAAAGCCTCGCTTCTGTCTCAACGTTAACTGACCTCGTTGAAAGCAACTTAGCCCTCTACAGGGGCGTAACAGCTAGGTACATCTCGTTCCAACGCTGCCCCGAAGAACGTTGTCTTCCTTCTCTTTTTTTGGCCCTGCATCTGGAAATCGCCCTTACATTGTGCCTATCTCGTTCTAAGCCATCCATCGGAATTCAGGGTAAAAACCCAGTTTTTGTGTTGTGATAAAGAAACCTTTTTTTTTTCGCTCGCGTTAACTTACAGACTTCAAATTTAACTTCATGTAAATAAAAAGACGACCTTCAGTCGCCATATGTGGTGTTAGTTGTTAATTATAACACTACCAGATTATATTCTGTTTTATTCTTGTGAACTTCGGCGTCCCTGGTGTACGTAGCTGTATGAAAAACGTAAATCCCGTTGCACCAGTGGAGGCGAGTTTTTTTTTCTGAACGTTCAAAAATGAAAATTATGTAATCCGAACTTATAGCGTTATCACTTGTCATTTTCTTGTACTGTCATTTTTAACAATTTAATTATATGTGTGTTAAAAATGTATTGCCTCTTATTGTGTCTTTTGTACTTGGTTGTGTACGAATTTTGCAAGCTTAAATATATAGAAGGAGGCACAATAAAGGTGAGTTCCGTTCCCGTAAGCTGTTGGCTTCTCGGCCTTCCACGAGGACCTACAATCAGCTGAATTTGGAAGGTGGCGCCCACAAATTTTGACTTACCCTGTACACAACTAAAGATTTTCCCCCGTAAGCGATTTTCACGAACTCCCCCTACTCCTCTGAGCAAAGCTGTAGGCCTTTTTCCATCTATCTGGTTCGGGTCGTCGGAAAAGCACGATTGGCCCGTAACATGATTGATTGACTGATTGACTGCAGTTACTTAGTTAGCCCGGTTTGCACTTCGACTTTATGGTCTTTCGTGCGCCCCCGATGCATTCAAAGTAGATCTGTGCCCTCAACGAGTTGCAGGATATTTCTTACGAGGTTTTCATGTGTGAAGGTTGTTTCACGAAGTGTTCCCCCGAACAGTTGCTGTCTCTTGCGGTATAGTGCTGGACATTCTAAGATTATGTGTGAGGCTGTTTCCTCCTCTTCTTCACATAATCTACAAAGCATGCCTCCTCTGCATACACCAATTTTGTGAAGGTGTTTTCGCAGGTGGCAGTGCCCTGTTATAAGTCCTACCAACCGTCTTATCTCAATTCGTCCTAGATTATACGATATATCTCAATAATAATGAAATACTTAATACTTGTTATAAATTATATGCCACTATTTTGACAAGACTGTTGAACATAATAACAGAAACAATCCTATCGGAAACACAACATGGATTTAGAAAAGGTAGATCATGCTCAGACTGTATCTTTACCGTTACGCAAATGATCGAAAAAAGGAGAGAATTTAACCTACCTACCTATATAGCCTTCATAGACTACAACAAAGCTTCTGATAAAATGAATAGAAATCAACTTTGGAAAATCATGTTAAATAAAGGCATGCCCCAGCATCTCATCAAAGTATTTCAAAACATATATGAAGAAAATAAAATTACTATCAACACAAGAAACGGAAGGAAGGAAAGAAAAACCGAAAAAATAAACTGCGGAGTACGACAAGGATGCCCTCCATCGCCGTCGCTTTTTAACGTATATATGTAGACCAAGTCGTAGAAGACTGGAAAAACAAAATAAAAACACACAAATAAACAATATCGAAATCGACACTATTCTGTTTCCTGACGACCAAACAGTCTTTGCAACCACAGAAGATAATCTACAATATGCGCTACACACATTAAATAAAATGTCAAAAAAATACAATTTAGAAATTTCAACAAAAAAAAAACCAATGTCCTAGTTTTTAAAGGTAAAGAACCGATACGAACGAAAATTATTATAGACGATGAAACTATTGAACAAGTAAACTGTTTGAATTATTTGGGCTTTAATGTTATATACACAAACAGTAAAGATGTATACAATAAACTAAACAAATTCAGGCAAATGTACGGAACCATCAGAAGACATCTACGGCTAGTTGATAATAATATAAAATTAAAATTTTATAAGGTAATGGCTTTCCCAGCGCTATTATATGGATCAGAAAATTGGACCCTCACGATAAAAGAAAGAAATGCACTTAAATCTACTGAGATGAAGTTTCTAAGATGGGTAGCTGGATATACGCTACTAGACCATAAGAGAAATGAAGAGATACGACAGGAGCTAAACATTTTTAATTTATTAACAAAAATTGACCAATACAGACAAAACTGGAGGGAACATATATTAAAAATGGACGACTGTCGTATCACAAAACAACTACTATATTATCGACCACGAGGGAAAAGAAGAGTGGGACGACCAAAGAAACGTTGGAGTGAACAATTTATATGAGACCGGAACAAACCACAACGGTTTAATCCTGGCAGCTGATGATGATGGAGGACGTCAGTTGTTAGTCTGCGAGAAGGCATTCCAATTATTTCCTTCTCCAGTTTTTGTCCCTGTACTGCCTCCCAGTGAGAGATGTGTTGTGTAATGGTCCACATTTTTACTACTGTTCGGATGATTTGTTTGGGGATACCGAATACAGGTTCTGGCCCTATAAACGGGGTGGATGCACCGGTTTTCGCGAGGGAATCTGCTTCCTCGTTTCCCTCTACCCCCGTATGCCCTGGCATCCATATGAGCTGAACTACATTCTTCTAACACAACGAATCAGAAGGCAGACATTCCCTCGTTAATTTGGAATTAATGCGAGGTGATTCAAGTGCTTTTAAAGCTGCTTGACTGTCAGACAAGATGCTTATGCGTTGTTGAATATACCCGCGCTTTCGGTCATGATTTTGTTTCCTCGCGTTTGCAGGATAGGACGATTGCTCCTTTCTCGAAGTAGCAGCTGTTGAACGGTGGGCCTATTCCTTCCTTTCCAGGTTGGATTTGGTCCAGCAGTGCCAATTGGATTTGGTCGGCCTGTTCCTCCGTCAGTCTCGTCTCTGGGAAGTCCTGAGGAGCTATCGCCATTTTGATTCCCTTAAGGGCCCCACTACATTCTCTTCGACGCAGGGTTTTTTCGTAGAGGTTCTGGGTTGGGAGTTAGAAGTGCTCTCGTCGGACCTTTATCTCTTTGTGGAAGGTGTCTTAGCCGGTATGCCGGAGCTGCCAGCTATTTCGCCTGCCTTCTTTCCTCGGCCGTGGTTATTTCTACCACCTCCGATGTTTGAAATCTTAGCAGGGCGTCTTCATCCCCACTAGAAGTGTTGGTCGCATTTAGATTTACGTTCATAATGGTCCCAGGAGTCTGGGGAAATAAATTAGAAACGCATGGAGCCCCCTGCGTAAGTGAAGGGCTGAATGCAACGGGGTGTACCTGGTGCCGCGAGGTTGGTCACTAGTAGCCAGGCTTCCTCCTGGCTATGCAGCTCTTGAGCAAGCACCTTACTTTGGGATTCGGAAGGTGGCCTCATCCACACGGTTCAGGTGTTTAAGCCCAGACCCCCATTACATTCAGGTACTACTCGACACCTGACGTTATAACAGGTGGTTGGGGTGCGAGGTCGTTGCACCTAAGTGGTTTACGGTTTAGCGGAAGTGCTAGGTCCGACGCCGTTCAAACCCAGTGCAGGCCCTTAACCCCAACATGACAGTTGAGCTGGATAGCTTGGTCCGTGGTGCCGATATTGAGCTGCCACCAAGCAAAGCTGTTCACGTCGCGATCGGCCTTAACCTTTAGTGTCACTTACGATGTTATTATTACGATATTATATACCATTTTTCGTAAGGATACGTTTGAAAGGGGCCTCTATAAGTTCTAAACTTCAAATTTCAAAGTTTCGTCATACAACCCTTTATTTTAAAAGGGAATGATTGACATTTTTGGCTTAAACGAATCTGTAGCGGTAGCTTCCAAGAATTTCGCCATGTCCATAAATTCCTCGGACGCACGGATTGCGTTACTATAGCAACCAGGATTTCCCAGCGGTTTGAACAATAGAATCAGCTTTCTCCAAGATGATATCACGTCCGCTGGGAATAGAAGAAGGGTTTAGAAACGCATCCCATCAATACCAAGACCACCACTCTTCCACCGCGACTACTACAAAGAGGTCGATGGTATTCTAGTTCCAATTCAAGTTGTGCATAGTTCGTTAGTACTTAGTAGTATTTTGTGTTGACGTTGTTATATTCGTTTATCATTAAATCTTGTATTACACGCAAGGTGTATTATTATTTAGTGCAATAAACGCTAAAAATCTAGAAGATACTTGCAATATGATGGATATTTAATTTCCACGCCAATTTGGCGATTTTGCCCTAAATATTTATGATATTTTAGCCTAGCAGCTCAGAAAGTGCGAAGTGTGCCTCGATATATTTGCATTTAACTTTTTTATTTGATGTAATTGCAAACAACAATTTAAATGTTGATCAACTCAAAGTTATAGTAGAACAGTTTGATTTGTAACAACGCCCCGACGATGAATTTTATCCAACAAGAAAAAATTGTGCCTACATTTCGGAAAATTGTTTTTGGTATGAATAATGCTGAAGAATGCAGGGCGCTCTTTTTCTGTATTAACATTAGTTAAAAATATTTGCAGAACAGATAAGTTTTTAAATAGGAAAATCAGATAAAAATTACATTGTGTCTATTTTACTTCTTTTCTGTTTCTAAAAATATAGTCTATTGTTATTATTTGCAGATAGATCCTCCGCATTTCATCTACAAACTACGAGCTACTTTTTCAACGGGTTCGATCTCCTGGTAGGCTAAATAAGCAATTTGTTATGTGCGATAGTTGTCATATTCGTATTCGACACATGCAACTATACAGTATTGCTTGCTTCTTACACTGTGTGTGAAGTTGAATATATCCACAGAGAATGAATAAAGTGAACGAATGTACGATATTAGCGGTATCTGCTTTGAAACGACTTTGAAGTGTTTTTAGATCGGATATTCTTTAAGCTAAACTTTTTAATTTGTAATTCTGGACTTTTCACATTTCAGAATTAATATTTGATAAAAAAAGTTTTCTTAACATAAAAAATAAGAGTAATACATCTATGAAAACTCCCTCAAGTTCTCTACTAGAAAACAGTATACTGTAAACACTGTTGTGCGATGTATTAGAAATTTTTATAAGGTATCTTAGTAAATGTGTATGAACTTTGCAAATAAAATAATGGCATTACTCATTCCGCTCCAGTGACGTACATAAGTTGGAGATGCATGCTTTGTCGTAGCATAGACTCTTAGTGTATTAAAGTACTTTATACGCTCTTTAGTCGTTTGACATCCCATTTCCTAAACTTGAACCGAAACAAATCTCTAGTAGTAAGACTCGGCCTTTAAAAAGATAGGTATACGCACGCAAACAGAACGATTCACTTGTAGGTAACTAACTCCCAAGGCATGCCAATGCTTTTGAGCCCAGATACATTTTTCACGCATCGTTTATTCCCTGGTTTATCAAATATTCGCAGCCCTTCAACTTCAACAGCTTTAACCAGTATCACTTTGACAATTCCCTGAAGCCGATTCTGTAACGTTACACCAGATATCAAATTACCACTGTAGCAGTGTTATCCTGACGGTTACCTGACAGAATAATACAATTAGAGGTTATACGGAGGAGAAGGCTCGTGTGTCACTTGCGTGACATCGTGCTAGCGGAGTATTTTTACATTTTACAGTATACACAGTATACAGCTGTCGCAGTTTATATTAAAATCATATTGAATAAAAAAATCTTATGAAATGATCACTACATGTGTATTAACACTTATTTGTAACATATAGCAACTGACCTATTTTCGTCTGCAGTAACTTCTTCGCAATGATAGCTAGGATGCAATAGATTTGACAATTTGATAATCAGCATGCCGCCAAGCTTTCTACAGTATCTCAAATAAGGTCGGTCACTGTCGCCTTTATTCAGAATATAATGCAGTGAATATCGATAAACCGCCCAGAATTAACGTCGTCAAAGCATTTTAAAATTACTTTCACAAATCTCTTATGCTAGCGGCCGTGGGCTAGAGGTTAACGCGTTAGACTTCTACGCCGCAGGTCCTGGGTTCAATACCCACTACCGGAACATTGGATTTTTTAACAGCCGTTCTCCCTCGCAAGGTAATGGCAAACCAACGACGTATTCTGCTTAGTAAATCTTCTCTGAAGTAGAAATGTTTACACTTCCCGTGGTTCGAAGCCCACGTTAAGCTGTAGGTCCTCTATGTTTGTGGTATTTTAAACGCGCAACACAGTCATAGGAGAGAGGATCACTACATCTCGTAAGAGGTAAGGCACTCGAAGAAGAGAATTGTATAGTAATTAAAATCCAAGCTACTTATAAGGGTTAAGCATTGACATCTGATTCTGACAAACATTAAACATTATATAACATCACCAATAGTTCACAAGTTTGTAATTGTTTTATTTGCGTGATATGTATTCCGATGTAGTAAGACGTAAGTGTTAAGAACACATTGAAATGAGCATCCATCGAATAAAACAAATAACTAAAGAGCGGGTAATACGCACGACAAAATTGAAATATATGCGCATATATATGCGTATATATGTGAGATTGAAAAATATGCATATACTTAGGCCGTATATGCAGCAAAATGTACAAAAATAACAAGAATAATTAATAAAAGTTGTAAACTCAAGTATAATAATTTTTATTCCATTTTGACAATTTAAATTGACTTTATTGACTCCATAGCAACCGTCATAAAGAGTTCATGATTCACTAGTGAAATCAAAGCGTTTGAATTCACTAGTGAAATCAAACCATTTTAAAAATTTCAAAAACGAACAGATTTTTATTTATTTCTATTTATTTACTTATTTTACAAAAATATTAACATTGAATATTAGTTTTCGCCTTTGTAAGATGAAATATAAAAGTTACAATTATTCAAATTACTAAATTTTACATCAAATTGTGGATGAAGAGGCAAATTAATGTCTTGGTTAGTTTCTTGGTTTGACACGGAATTTGATGCAGAGGAGCTTGCTGCGGAATTCAAGGCAGATCTATTATTAATGATTGTTGATGATTGCCAATGATTCTTCTCGAAATTTCGATTTTATTGTTCAGAGAATCCTCTATGTATCCTTCGACGACACTATTCGAACGCCAACCGCCGTGTCTCTTTACAACTGCAAAATCTGCCCCAGAGTCTGCTAGTAGAGTTGCACTTGAACGCCTAAAACTATGACCCGTGTATTCTAGTGGATTTGAAAGGCCTAGAAATTGTGCAATTTTTCTACGAATTGTTGAAAAAGTGTTCACTCCTACGGGTTGTACCGTGCATTTTTTGTTCTTGTAATTGATGAACAATCGTTTATGTGATATCTTTTCAGGCCGTAATTTTCTGTACTTTCGAAAAACGTCAATAGCAGAAACAGAGTTACTTCCATTGATGATGGTAAATGTTCTGGGTTTATGAGTCTTCGTGTCCGGAATTTGAACTACAAGTACGCTACCCCTGTCTTCTACATCATCGACTGACATGGCCGGTCGGCGGAAAAAAAGCCGTGGAAAAAAAAAGCCGGGGAAAAAAAGCCTGGAAAAAAAAGCCGATGGAAAAAAAAGCCGACGGAAAAAAAAGCCGAGGAAAAAAAAGCCGAGGAAAAAAGGCGATGGAAAAAAAATTGCGGAATTAAAAGAAAATGAGTTATGATAAAAATTGAAAATAATAGATTTAAAAACAAAAAAACCAAATTTAATAATCACACTAACTAATAAGAATAATAATATAATTGATTTTTATTTTATTAAACAACTCTAAACCTAATAGTATGGCCCACTGCTGCAAGAAAAGTTGGAATATCGCCCCCATACTCTACACATAGACTATTTAGACGCCTCTGCATATCCTCGTACACTGTCCTCTTTTTCTTCGTCGCCACTACGCCCCGATTCCTCTGCTCTATTTTGGTGTCATCGGCAGCAACCTCTAACCTCATTTTTTGAATGAGTTTCCATATAGAAGGGTGGTTTTCATCAACCATAGTGGAGAACCTGTGGTTCCATCCCTCCGTCTGATTGTTGGTGCGATCTTCTCCATTAACGGTTGCACTGTAAATATTCCACAACTCAGGTGGAAATAGTGGAGCTGCGTTTCTCATCCTTATAGCACCATCAGCACGATTTACAACTCTCCTGAAAGTTCCTGATACATAGGTCATGTCGAAATAGTCCAGAAGGCCTTCTGCCTCTGCTGGAACCACCTCTCGTAAGTACGCCATCCCTCTGGGAACATCTTCTAGTGGAAGAAATGATAACCCATCTATCATACCGCAAAAATGGTTAAAGTCTTCGTTTTCTTTGTAAAAAGTCGTTAGCCCCAATTGTTGAATTTTTCTAAAAGTGCTCTGTGTGAGGTGGTAGAAACAACCCCGAATTGCGACCTCTTCGCCGAGAACAACTTTTATGGCTTGTACAGCTGCCCTTTCAAAATCTAAATGTACGATTCGTGGGTCGGGATACAGTGCCCTTTCCGTGCATTTTTCTAAAATTGCTTCAAGTACATGTTCATATGTGGCCTGGGTTTTGTTTTGCAGCAAACAAAAAGCTGCTGTAGTTAATAAGGTATTGAGTCGAACCCTAATAACGTATAGCTGCATAAACAATGGTGGCGCTAATGAAAAGTTGCCATCGAAATACCACTCTTCCGAACTAGAAAGTCGTTGCAGTGAAGCGTCTGTGGAAAAAATTATTACGCGCTCTTCTGCATTAGGACCATTATCGTGCATCAAAAACCTTTCAGGATTGACACCTCCAGTAGTAGCCCACTCATCTAAACAGAAAAATATGTTGTATAAGTACATTTTTAATCACATACTCAAAGAAATGATCTCACTCGCACTGCGTGCTCGTGATCTCAAGATCTTTTCGTGAGTAAACGTATGTTTGATTCACTTGGTGTTTAATATTTATTATTGGACAAAATCAACAAATACATGCACTAATTAACTTACTCGTATTATATATAAAAACTAAGCCTAGAACTATTAGTTTAAGAACTATTTCTAAAATAATTTATGATTAGAAGTTGTTCGAAATTTCTTAACAAGAAATTATGCCTTCTATCTGAAAATATATGTTTATAAATATAAAAGCTTCTTTCTACCTCGACAGAAATAATGGGTGCATTTTTTAACTTAACACTGAATTCCAAATTGAAACTGAGTTATTATCTCTTACTATTTCGCCTCTAAGAACTTGGTTAATTTGTTTTAAATTCAGAAACCCCTCATTTCTTTGTATGTCACTATTAATTTTTTGATATATGAGATTACCTATTTCATCCTTAACTTTCTTATACAATCTATCAATTTCGTTTATTATTTCAATTGACTCTGAAAGAGACACCCCTTGAGTTTCTAATTTGCAAATGGAGTTTGAAACGAAGCTATAGTTTGATTTAACAAAACAAAGACGCTGAGGCAATTCTGCCGATTTCACTAATATTTTAATATTATGCAAAGCGGCGCTGGTATCAGTTATTTGAAGAATTACATCTGTAATACCTTCAAAATTATCGCCGTAAAAAAATGCTGCTTCTAACCATGTACCCCATCTTGTAATTATCGGTTCGGGAGCCAATGGAACATTTGGAAGTCGCTCCTTATAAAACTGGACTCTCAAGGGGGCTTTTAAAAAAAATTTTTACGGTACTAATTAAATCGTTAACAAGGGCAAATTGATTCCTAATACTTTCGGCTGCACGATTTAAACCGTAAGCTAGGCAAGTTACATGAATGATTTAAAATTTTTTTAATTTTGCGCGGCTCGTGTCATGTTATGTGCAGCGTCGGACAACGTGAGTAAAATTTTTTCACAAGGTACACTTTCGGGTAAAAGAGTTTGTCAAACCTTCCTGCATAAATCGAGCAATTGTTAAATTATTTGTTTTTTTAAGTTCTTCGGAAGCTATTAAATATGATTTGCTTAAAATGTCTTCATGAAGAACTCCTATTAATAAATGGGCAATGTAACGGCGGCATTTGACCGTACTTTCATTTACGATTGTATAAGCAAAATTACTACCCACTAATAGTCTAATTTCAGGCATTGTTTCATTATAATAAGGATTTACATCATTTCTTCGTAAGGTGCTTTCGTGGGGTACATTTTGTTTACAAAATTTTTGTAAGAACGATTTTAAATTAACATTATTTAATTTCGATAACGATCTATTAGACGAAATTAATGCCTTACATAACTCCTTATTAAATTCTTCTTGTTCCGATTTTTTGGAACTCGTCCCTGAACGTTGAGTCATGGTTTGCTGAGAGCAATTGCTTCGCTTCCATTTTTCACATTTTGCAATATGTGAAGGAGTTTTAGTGTTCTGATCTACCAAGGATTTTCTCTCGGAAGACATCTACAATGACAAATAATTAAATATTAATATAAGAACTTTTGATACTCGTTAAAAACAAAAACAGACAGTGCCTTCCCTGTCATGACTTTGGTTTAGTTACGTACCGTACATAATAATATGAAAAATAATTTTAATTTATATATGAAAAATTATTAACTTACCAGTTTGCTGCAATCTCGACAAAATATTCTGTCGCCATCCATTACTAGTTCTGGATATGGTTTAATCTATGAAGCAATCTTGTTCGTTTTACTGATTGTAGGTACATAATATGTATAATATTTCAACAGATCAACACTGTCGGAGTATCGGAAACGTAACGACGAGAGAAGATTCTATTATAGGGTTACTCAATGAGAGACAATACTTTGCAAACTACAAAAAAAATGTAGGTATATATCCCACTCAATATCCACCCTCCATTGATAAACAAGAAACAATTAATAAAATGGATTAGGTCGGTACCTACTACAAACTTCAAACTGTTGGGAATTCCAAGCACAGGTCATTAGCTGCCCAGCTGTGAATTGTTGGTGATCTGTGTGTACTATTCAGAATTTCATAATCTTGTTTTGACCACTTAACGAAAATTTACAAACAAGTAATGCAAAAGGTCGAGATGTGCACTTTATGCAACTTCTGCAAAAATATGCAGCGAATGCGCAAATATGCAATATATGCAATCACTAATTAGCGTTAATTAACTCTTATCAGTGTAATTCATCAACATAATCGACTATAGTCAAAGATATGCAAAAATTAAAATATATGCGCCTTGCATATAATCCGCTCTTTAATAGTAACTATTAAACATTATATTATACTGTTAGGAATATTTTTGTTCAAAGTTTTTTATTCATCTCACCAACAAAATTGATTCGCAGAAACCATGCCTCACTTATTTCTTGTATACACATTGCAGGGGTGTAGTGTTGGAATTAAGCCGTGCATTGACCAATGACAGACGAGGGTCGCAAATAAGCGACACCATGTATGGAAACATGAAAAAGAAAAAGACTCACCCATCTGTTGCGTTTAAAATACAACCATTATTTTAAGGCCGAATCTTTAAGCCTTTGACTTAGGGATTATCTGTAACTGATAGGGGACACTCAGGTAGAACCAGCCAACGTATTCAGGCAAATTTTAAAATATTTACAAAATTTTACACATTTTTATATCATATATAAATTCTTGTTTCATTACATAGGAGTAAAACGGGGAACATTAATTTTGAATTTAATATAGAATTGGAAATCGCAAATGGCACACCACACACTAATCTAAACTAATTAAATAAAAAATATTTACTTGTTTATAACTTTTACTTAGTTCGTAAGTTTTTAACTATTAAAACAGATTTTAACGTTTTATATAATACGTGTTAAACTAATTAATTACATCCGAAGAAAGAATTATTCCGAAGCAGCTTATAAGTAAATAATTAAAATCTACTACTATTTGTTCTAAATCCATATATATTAATTAATTAAATAGAACTTTAAAAACTAATCCGAGTCGGAATCGGAATATTCAGAAAATTCTGAAGAATCGCTGCCTAAACTTATTAACGGGTTCACCTTGTATTTTGGGGAATATTTTTTCCACTTTAAGTACATGCTGCACACAGTTTTTCCAGTGTTTATCAATTTCTGGCACAACGTCTTTAATTAAACTCAAAACACTATCACTTATCCGGGGAGACGTATTCCTTTATCGAACTGTCGTTTTTAACATACCCCACATCATTTCGATCAGATTAAACTCGCAGTAATATGGAGGTAATCGTAAAACACAAAATCCACTTCTAAGTGCAGTTTCGTCGACGAAGTATTTCTTCTGCAAATTTCTTCCTTCTAAAAGTTTCTCTTTGGTTTCAGCGTTATCAGGTATAGGAATATAATCTTGCAAAAAAGATATAATATCAGCTTTCCTCGTGGTTTTGTTAGGAATTTTTTGTAATTGCCTCGAATGATAATATGCATTATCCATTACAATAACCCAATTTTGGGATATTTGAGAGTAAATATTCGCAAAACCAATTTTCGAACAAATCTGCGTTCGTATCTCGGTGGTAATCCGCGAAAGAACTCTTAAAATTTTTGCTGATAATTTTAAACATCTATTTATAAAACCACCGGAGCCGGCATGTATAATAATTATTCGTTTTCCTTTTGACGGCGGGATACCCAAAACATTTTTGGCGTACCACCACCACCAGTCCAACCTTTATTTACAATATGGTGCGTATCAAACCACCTGGCCGATTTTCTGATGAGTAAGATTCTATTTTTGTAAGGTATTCTTCCCTTAACTGCACAATACAATCACTGTCCATAACGGATTGTCGTTTGTTTATGGTTTTGTATATAAATCCCATATCTATCATTAAATTCCCGAGGGTTTCCAAGCTTTTATTTTTATTTAGAGAATGCAAATCAATAAACAGTATCTGGCTCAAACATTTTACATAAATGACTTTTAATTGATATTTAATGTATTTATCCCTAAAACTGCAACATGGCAGTAGTTGTTTTCAAACTTTTGTGCGAAGCGGATCGGGGTTTTAAATGTGGAGATCCTGGAGTGATGATGAAGAAGTCGTCAATGAAGACGTATCGCAAGAAAGTAGTGGAGAAATAGAAGATATCTAATGTAAAAAACAAGTATCGTTGGATGCTAAACAAATCATGCTAAATGTTTACAACAGCCTCGGGGAAATAGAAGAGGAAGTGCAGGGATTGTTAAAAAAAACAGCGTTTTTAACAAAAGTATCCTATATCACGGCAAGAAGAATTGTAAAAAGGTAAAATATTAGATATGGATGACGAGGACCTAGTTCGACGAAAAATTTATGAAATGTATAGGGAGAATATGGTGCCAACGCTTAAATCGTTACGCCAAAAATTAAGCTACGACGACACCGGTTTACAGTGTTCTATAAGTACATTAGAGAAATTTATTAAAAGAAGTGATTAATATTTCTCCGGACCTTTGGAAAATTTGTGTACGTCATGTAATCGATACAGAAAGTAGTTACATAAACGAGGGTACTTTTCATGAACAGATGATAATTAATTTGGGTGGCCAGGAAGATAGCGAAAGCAACGGATACTATTTTGACAAGTTAGATCTTTTATGTGTAAGCGGACAATAAGTTACAAAACATTGTTTAAAAATTATATTTGTTGAAGCAGATATGTGGTAACACGTATGTAAAAAGTGAATTATGTTTTTTATATTGTGTTAACTTTTACTTTAAACAAATTACTTACAGATTTCTTTTTGAAATAAAATCTTAAAAGCCGGTCCTGTTAAATTGTGTTTTTTATATTGTGTTAACGATTACTTTAAACAAATTACAGATTTCTTTTTTCAAATAAAATTTTAGAAGCCGGCCCTGGTATTTTACCTGCAATACACCTTTTAAATGGGTTTTACATAGGATTACTACTTAGGCTTTTACGACGGTTTAACCAAATAGCTCTACGCCAACAAAAATAATCAGGGGATTCGGAGTGTTCACGGCGAACATGTTTATAACCTTTTAATGGTCTAGTTCTAATAAACGTCTTCTAATTTGCTGAAAGCGGCAGATTTTTTCCGTGTTCTACTTTTTTTATAATACTATAAAAAAATCGTAGTTGGTTTGTTGACAATTAAGATCTGATTGACGATTCAACTCTTGTGTTGTTTTTTTCAATTTCCTGTTATTTTATTACAGAAATTGCGAAGGATGTGGTTTCTACATTCGATTTTGTTAAATACATATAGCGGACCATAAGAAACGGCATCTTTAAGTATCCTTATTACGCTACTATCGCCATTCCCTACAAGTTTATCATAAATTAACCCATGTATTTCGAATGATTTTTTGAATTCTTCTACAATACGATTAATTCCACCTTCCACTACAGTTGCTGAATCATTCCATTTGTTGAAGCATTCGTGTTCAATAATTTTTTGGGGCTTTTCTTGTTGAACACAGATATACAACAACTTTTCTGAAACGGCGAAAGTGCTACCAAATTTCAAATGCTAGGCGCAGCGCCGCTAAGGCTTTGAATAACCCCTCTAGCGCAGTCGATTAACGCGTTGACTTTTAGACTCAATCCGCTCCGACTGTAAGTATAATATAATATTTTTTATAAGAAGTCGAAAGTGAAGCCACTTACGTCTTTTAGTTTTTTCATTTCGGAACCTCCGGAATGGTGTACTGTGCATTCCACTTGAAAAACGCCTAGCCTGTAATTTCACAATAAATAGAACAATTAAATACATATTTAAAAAGTCTAAATAGAGCTAAAGTAAGTTGTAATGGTGAAGGTAACGAAACTACAATAGAAACATACATTTTGCTTAATTTATAACTAAATTAATATTAATTTCAAAGGACATGATTTCAATTCAACAAATTGATTAATTTTTAACTTTCTTTAAAGATTTTACTAGTTTCCAATACTCTCGGTATTGTTTTGTAACAAATTGGATTTTGACGGAAACAGACGTTTTGGTAACCCAAAAATATGTTTTCTTCGAAATGTCAGTCTGTATACTGAGTAACTCAGAAAGTACAAGACCGATTTTAATACAAATTTGGCTTGCTGAATACTGAATGTGCAAGAAAATTGTGTTTGAAATATGGGCCTTTATACTCATAACAAAGATATAAAATTTCATTTTCATGTCCTAATTGAGAAAAATACAGTGAAATTCAAACTATATTAAGTAAAATTCACCCTAATTGTAGTCCAAGTATGATTTAACAAATACAAGTAAGCCCAAACATTGTATTAGTGCGTATTTAATGTTCAAGATATCGATTACTGATTCAGCACAGGAACCATTATATTATAATATAAACCGTATTTTTAAGTACCAGCATACTGAATTATGCCCCACAAACAAAAACATGCGCTAACTTCTAGTTTTTATTGATACCAGCTGACACCAAAGTTACAAGTTCTTACCACATTATCTGGGAAATCCTGTATGTATATCATTACTTAATGAAACACACGACGTAAACACAATACACAATTTGTAATTAATAAAATACAAAGGTAAAGAACGCTCTGCCGTTGCATTAAAACCAGCCCCGGAGACAACCCTTGCCAGTAAGCCACAAGAGCTTTATTTAGGTTTATTAGGAATTTCCTAATCCACCGCGAATTAAATATACCAACAATTACAGTATTCTATATAATAGACTTCTCATTCTATAGTGCTCAGGGGGTACTATAGGCTTGTTACCCAGCAATACAACTGCCAACATGGTAATCAGAGACTATCAACCTTATCACTCCCCAATGCTCAACGGTCTCAGACTAGACTTGTCACTCTGCAGTGCTCAGGGGGTATTACAGGTTTGTTACCCAGCAATCCAAACCGAAATCACATTCTGGCAAAATGCCAGAACACAAAGGGAAATCATATTCTGTCAATATCCACAACAATACAAACAGTAATCATCACCTTCTAGCAAAATACTACAACTATAAAAACAGAAATATCATTTTCGCAAAATACCACAATACAAACAGAAATCACATTCTATCAAAATTCACGACTATGCAAGCAGTAATCATCACTTTCTAGCAAAATACCACAACAATAAAAACGGAAATCACATTCTGGTAGAATACCACAACACAAACAGAAAGCACATTCAGTCAAAATCTACAACAATACAAACAGTGATCACCTTCTAGCAAAATAACATAACAACAGAAACAAAAATCACCTTCTGGTAAATTACCACAACAATACCAACAGAAATAACATTTTGTTAACATCCACAACAATGCAAACAGTAATCATCACCTTCTATCAAAATATCACAACAATACAAACAGAAATCATATTCTAGCTAAATACCACAACACAAACAGAAAGCACATTCTGTCAAAATTCACAACAATACAGAAAGTGATCACATCCTAGCAAAATAACATGACAATGGAAATAGAAATCATCTTCTGGCAAAATACCACAACAATACAAACAAAAACCGCATTCTTTCAAAATCCACAATACAAACCAAAATCACATTCTGGCAAAATATCACAACAATACAGATTGCAAGCCTTCAAGCA
This sequence comes from Limonius californicus, assembly GCA_014611495.1. Taxonomy (NCBI): domain Eukaryota; kingdom Metazoa; phylum Arthropoda; class Insecta; order Coleoptera; family Elateridae; genus Limonius; species Limonius californicus. Next base: position 11,153 of record JABXWE010011474.1, on the reverse strand, counting down.
GCAAGGCAGCTCCAGCTTGGCGATTACTTACCAAACGATTAAAAATAAGGAAAAGCATGTTACGGGCCAATCGAGCTTTTCCCACGACCCGTAACCAGATAAATGGAAAACGGCCTACAGTTTAGCTCAAAGGAGTAGGGGGAGTTCGTGAAAATAGCTTATAGGAGAAAATCTTTCGTTGTGTACGAGGCGAGTCAAAATAGGTGGGCGCCACCTTCCAAATCCAGCTGATTGTAGGTCCTCGTGGAAGGCCGAGAAGCCAACAGCTCACGGGAATGGAATTTACCTTTATTATGCCTCATCCTATATATTTAAAGCTTGCAAAATTCTTACACAAACAAGTACAAAAGACCCAATAAGAGGCAGTAAACTTTTAACACACATATAATTAAACGGTTAAAAATGGCAATACAAGAAAACGACAAGTGATAACACTATAAGTTTGGATTACATAATTTTAATTTTTGAACGTTCAGAAAAAACTCGCCACCACTGGTGCAACGGGATTTACGTTTTTCATACAGCTACGTACACCAGCGACGCTGAAGTTCACAAGAATAATACAGAATATAATCTGGTAGTTTTATAATTAACAACTAACACCACATATGGCGACTGAAGGTCGTGTTTTTTGTATTTACATGAAGTTAAATTTGAAGTCTGCAAGTTAACGCGAACAAAAAAAGGTTTCCTTATCACAACACAAAAACTGGGTTTTTACCTTGAATTCTAGTGGATGGCTTAAAACGAGGTAGGCACAATGTAAGGGCGACTACCAGATGGAGGAAAATACATTGATTTCAGCAAGCTGTTAACGTTGAACGAAAGACGGGACTCTTCGAACGATGGTATAAAAAAAAAGCCGCAGAGGGACGGGAGCTGGGCTTCGAAATTAATCCGCCCAACGGCGATCGGTCAATTCACCAAGAATTGCCTTTACCGGGGTTGAATCCAGTGTTTTCTTTAAATCCGGCAGCAGCCGATGGTCTGTTTATACCCCTTGGTAAAACAGCGAGACAAAACACACATAACGGATACCCCTCTAAAAAAAACCCAAAAGCCGCCCCTGCAGCACTTAACGTAATTACGGTCCCCGATTGATGGAATTTTCGGAGAACCGGAGTCATCAGAGATCGAAAATTGACTGCTTGGAAAACGCAGCACGAGAATTTGCGCTTCCCCCACAAAAAATTGCACCATATTTGGAAACGTTATGAAAAGTTCTAGAATAAGGGACACGTGAGTTCTGGGAAGTGTCCGAGGTCAAGCGCGGGAAAAACAGGAATCGGCAATTTTGACACAAAGGAACTATCAACATAATCCAAACATAGAAAGACAAAACAAAATAGCGTAACGGTAACCCAAAATAAGACTGCAATTAAAATAACGTTATTAATTCTTACGAAGCGGCAAACAAATTAAGAAATTAATTCATATAAAGCGGCAAATTTGAAACGAACATAACAAGCATAAACTTAACATTCTGTGGGCGAACATTTGGTGGAGTAATCGAGGTCTTTGACGCTCGTGACATCAATTTCAGGAAAATAATTTGACCACGGGCAAAGACAGTCGTTTGTGAAAAGATATCAACGAAAAGAATGATTCTGCAATTCGCACAGCTCACTAATATTTAATATCAGATTGTTTTTGCTTCCACATAATACCGTCCCCAATTTGGGAATCAGGACCAGACATACGAGTGGCACAAAACACTTTTGCTAAAATTATTAAACGTAGTGAGGGGGTCTGGTACAACTGGGCGCCGCCGACTGCCGCCGACTGGGCGCCGTCAGACTCGGCGCCAAGCCAATTGGGCGCCAAGCCAACTGTGCGCCCGCCAACTCGGCACCAAGCCAACTCAGCGCCACCCCAAAACTAATATTTAATTTAAAAAAGGAATAACGCTACACCATAAGAAAAATAATACTAAAATAAATCCACAGGAAAAAATTCAGGGAAATAAAATCCAAATTTTGAAAGTTGCTGTTCTGCAAAACACTTAACTTCTTTTCTCTTTATTCTATAAATCAGACTCCTTTTTCTATTATTTTGCTTAAGTGCTATATTTCTTTTTCTCTACCTCTTTTTATGTAATAATTAACACTGTGTGATTTTGACAAACTTTATTTATTAAATTATCAAATTTATATTTACAATCTTAACTTAAGTTAATTGTGCGATTAGTGAGGCCAACAGCCCGAAAAAAATTTTGTAACCTAACCTAACATAACCGCCTGTACGATGAGGCACCATTACAAAATTTGCTTGTATAACTTGGCGCCGGATTGGGTTGGCGCCCAGTTGGCTTGGCGCCCAGTTGTCCCTTACCGGTAGTGAGGCCCATCTGAGGGTTAATTATAGCTTGTGCAACACGCTCGACCATTCAGACTTAACACTTTCACAATTATTACAAACACTTTCAGTTGTTAATATGTAGCCCTAAAGGTGCACTACAAAAATTGGGGGCTCGATAATTCAACTTCTACAATGGAAAATAACACAGCGTTCTGTAATTATTCAGCAAACTTGCACTTAACTGGAAAAAGCTACAGATATCTCGTTCTCCAATCTCTTCTGTTGGGCTGGTACCTATCAAACCAACTCTTAGCGGCTAAACTTTCCAGCTTGAGTAATTTGTTTTTTCCGAAAAACCATGAAAACTTTTCTTGAAATTGTGGCGACGCAACATTCTCTTCTCAGGTCACACACAATATTTCATGCAAACTTGCGAAAACGTGTTTTTTTTCAATTATAAGCGTTCTTTGTTTGTTCCATCTTTTTAACACTTAACTTCCGTATAAAACATGACCCAATCCCACTTCTGACGTCAATAGTTAATGAAACATACGATGTGAACACAATACACAATTTGTAATTAATAAAATACAAAGATAAATAACATTCTGCACTGGCATTAAAATCAGCCCGGGAGGCGACCCTTGCCCGCACGCTTCAAAAGCTACATTCAGAATAATATTCTTTAACTAAAATATTAACAAACACTTCAATATTTCGGGCACGCCGTCTAGCAGACTGGCGGAATTTACTAATATAAGGTCATACGTCCCTTCGACTTCATAATTCCAAGAATAATCAGGCCGAAGTCTTTCATTGCTGACTTTGCGCTAACATGGTATAATTACGATTGAATAATCAGAGACAAATCTTCCTTAATTTAGTGTAAACACGTTTGTGTATGAAATATTGCAGAACAGGTGTACTCTTAACACAATCAAATAATAATTTAATTTAGAACATTTAGGGAGTAGGTTAACCCACACATTTATCACAATAATAGCAGACTGAGCTCTTGACAGATGTCATCGGATATCTTTAAATCACTTGAGATCAAACTAATTCAAAGTCCTTTTATTAAGTGCACCGGAAATACCCGAAACACAATTCTGAAAAAAAAATGTTTCAAATATGGAAATATAAATTACAATTACTGGTAGGTAAGTATTTTATAATTTCATTCACTATATGTGAAATCTGATGCTTAATTTGTGTTAGTAGTTTTCATATAAACTAGGCTGAACCACAAAGGGCAGACCCTTTACTGTAAAATAAACTCATGCAAGGAAACGACCCAGTCCCAAAATAGATGAGGCGTACGACTTTCGACCACATTAACTAAATTTTACAAAAAATTACATTTAAAAGCAGAATATATACCCAAATATACATTAAATATTTAAATTATGAGTATAATGTGGGAAAGTTCAACTGTCTGTGTGAATTTAAACATAATCCCAATGCGGGCCGCTACAATATAAGGGATGATTTTCAGTTTAAATCAAAGTAAAGAGCCATAAGGGAAATTAATATAGTTAATTATTTCTCAGCTGAATCTAATTTAGAATTGAACTCATATTTCAATTATGGAAAGAATACTGAGTTTCAGATGTGACTAGCAAGGAGATGCTATATTTAATTTTTAGAATAGCTATTTAAAAAGTTGTCTTAAAATGGTTAAGTATATTATGTATGCCGTGTTGCAAACTCGTAAGACATTTTTGAAATTCTCTGTGTATATTACAAACAATTTGGTTGAAGATGCACCTCACTCATTGTGGTAGGCAATCTGGAACCGTATGTCTTACCGAAAGCAAAGTCTGACCACTGCTTTATTTATTATTCGGGTACGGTTAATGCCCCTTCTGCTTCCTTAAACCATAAACAGTGTCCTAAATGTATATGCATTAAAATCAAGGCTCAGCTGTACTCTGTAATTTCGTAAATTAAAGTCTAGAAAGGACATTGTATAACAGTAACAAAGTATAAAGTATCCAGATTACTAATTATTAGTGTGAACTACACATAATCCTCTAAATAATAATCAACCTACTCAGTAAAACAGACAAAGGTTGAACAACAAACGTGAGCCATAACTGTACAAGCACGTTTATTTTGAAAACTGTATTTCTGTGTACATGGTAAAAGTGTATTAAATGGACACCCGAAAGTGTATCTCATTAATTAATTAAATTAATTTGTGAGTCGGTAGAGTAGTGGCTACAGCCTCGAACTTTGAAACTATATATTTTCCTAAAAATGTTTGGATTCAATTCCCAGACTTCGCATTTTCCTGGCTTGTTTGTGAATGCCCATACATTAGGGCTTGTTCGATGGAGGCTGTGCAACGACTACAATTAATGCTCGACTCTTTCGTAAGATTTATTTGTAATTTGTAAATTAATTACGTGTTTCTTCTACTTGGGTCAATTGTGCGATACCCATCACATTAAGCGCATATTCGTAGGTTTTTCTAACTGTCTAGCTAAGTGATCCCGAAACTTTTTTAAAGCGCACCCCCTTTTGCCCAAAATGTTTCTTGGGACCCCCCTCTTGTCGTACTCAACTTCATTCAGAATCAGCAGCTAAATTACAGTGACTTTATACATCCCTGCATAAAGTCACTGTAAGCCAAATGGCCAACTGACGCATCTTTACCTTCTGAAATGGATTGTGTTTTAAAAAATATCATTAAAGTGGTAAATTCCATCGAAGTAAAAGCATTGAAGACAAGTTGTCCAAATTTTTGAAAAATGTGCGTTCGTTATATGTAAGTCTTCTTTATCATCCGGAAGTAAGATGGTTTCCAAGGAGGACCGTCTTGAAAAGAGTTTTTCAGTTAAAAGCATGAAACATATTTTCCAATTCCCTTTGGCTTCGTGGCTGGCTTTCCTTGCTGATATTTTCGAGCACTTAAACACTCTGAATAGCAATTTGCAAGGCCACGCCATTAACATAATAACAGCCACGGACAAAATTAACGGATTTATAAAGAAATTGATTTCTAGTCGACTTCAATTGGAAAAGAAGAAGTTTGATCTATCCCGGTCCGTTCGAGAACTCATGGAAGACTTAGTTAAAAATGATAATATGATAAATTCTGAGCACATATTTGCAGATACGCAACTTAGTTTCCACAATATAAAATAACAGCTCATTGACCATTACCCCAGAGCAGTTATGACAACCACAGATGCATTCTGAATCCGTTTTTAGACAATTCCCTTGAATAAGCCGAAATTTCGACAAACATGGAAGAAAAACTTATTGACCTATCTTGTGATGAATTTTGGACCAAAAGAATGCAAGGATACCCCAAGCTTGCGGATAAAGCACTAAAGTGTTTGGTGCCATTTGCTACATTATATTTGTGCGATTAAGTTTTTCGTCTACGACTGCCATACAAAAGTAAGAAATAGCCTCAAACTGGAAAATATTATTATTTTGTGTGTATCGAATACAGAGCCCAGATGTGAATAGCTAGTTTCTGGAAAACAGGCACACACATCGCATTAACGTTTTTACTTTGCAACTTGTTTTTATGTTTTCAGTTATTTATGTTTAGGTTCTTGCATTTATTGAAAATTTTAATATTTTAAGTTTGATTTATTTTTGCTTCTTTTGTGAAAGGCAGAAATAACTGTCTTAAAAAGGCATTTTGTTAATTTTGGAAATTTTCCCATTATCCCCTAACCCTAACCCCCCAGGAGGTCGCGACCCACACTCTGGGAACCACTGCTCCAGTTTTTAGGTATGATTGTATTACTGGAAGGCAATGCGTTGCAGCCTCCCCTCAGCACACATCTTTCGATTAAGATACATTGTTCAAATAAATTCCTTCTCGAAAATAGTAAACATCTACATTATTAATTAGCAATTTCAAATAATTACAAAGTACGTAAAACTTACATCTCCATAATATAAATTTATCGTTAAAGTGCAACACTGCTACTCCAAAGAATATTTACGAAACAGATACACCGCTACTTTGCCATAGCTTTGCAAGGGGAACGCCGTTAAAAATCTAATGTTTCGGCACTATGAACTGAACCCCAGTCCTCTAGCATAATAATGTAACCCGCCAAACTCTAGTATGCGGCTAAGTCATAACGATTTACAATTTCCGCAAGGAGATATTTTTCCATGGAAGTTCTAAACAGTTTTCAAAGTTTAACCTTAATGATCTGTTCCAAAAATAACTTTTAATACAAAACTTCAGTATAGTTCGACGTTTGCATGTACTACAACATTCGAGATTGCAAGAAAGATTAGGAGATTCATAACATATTCTAGAATCGAGCACATGCTACACTTTTATTCGCGCATTTTTTTAGGCACATAATATTAATGTAATTTTCAACTTGGATGGCACCTAACTCAACTTCGGTTGACGTTTTTCTATTAAACTGATTCAAACTTCGACCAATCTCTGGGGTTAGAAGTGCTGAATTATTTTGTTTAGGTCAAGTAACACTCCGTCTACAAACATTCTAAATACTACTAAATATTCGGTGATCTTTTAACAGTGGATAAAAATGATTTAAACTCGATAAAAAAATACATATTATTGTTTGCTTCTATTATCAAATAACTTGAAGTCAAATTTCATTTTAAAGTTGATAATTTTCATGCCGAAAAGATGAGTTCCATTTTAAACTTTGAACTTTAAATTATTATGTAATATCAGCCGAATCTGAAAGAAAATGAAATTAATTATTGTATATTATTCTTGTGTTTAACGTTACAGATTTGCCAGTGTAAAACGAAATAGATTATGGTCGTCCGATTACCTTTTTAAGGTGTATCCTTATTCCTTGTTCTACCTTAGTAAAACTGAAGAACAAAAAATAAAAAGGTATTATAGTTATTATTTTTAAAATGACTGTCCTAGTCACAAAAAAACATATCCGTCTTGATATAATTTTGAATATTTGTATTTTTTGTACCCATTTCCTTTACTGTTTTTATAATTGTTCTGTTTCGTGTTTTCTATGTTTATTACATATGTCGTTGCCGGCGCCGGTAGCTCAGATAGGTTGGCCGTATGCCTTTCACGCAGCTGTCCTGGGTTCGAATCCGGACGCCGAGATCGGTGGTTTTTTCTGAGCGATAAAAAAAAACGCTAAAACGGCCCTTCTTCTCGGATAGGAAGTAAAATCGTAGGCCCCGTGTCCAAGTGTTGTTGGGCACGTCAAAAGAACCCTCAAACAGGCTAAATTTCAAGGTGTGGTAGGATCGCTCCCTGGCGTCGGCGGTTAGCCATAGTAGCAGAAATAGGCCGACGTTAAATAAAAAACAAACAAACAAACATACGTCGTTAATATTATTAAAATTTCGTTCTAAAATGCCGAGGACGATAGATTGCGAAGAAGTGAAGGATTAATTACACCTACAAATGCCGTTTCTTGTGCTTCGCTGACTTTGAGTTTGTCAAAATAAACAATTTATAACCTGCAGTAAAATGGTATCTAAACTAATAATGTTTCTGAACAAAATATATAGCAAACAGTGATAGCCATAAGAACGCAAGTAACGCCTATATAAAAGAACTCGGAAAGAGATTGTTACAAAAAGTCTTCACACTAACCCCCACAAGGGTAACAACAGGGCAAAAGACAAAAGTTTTCGTAACAGACCTGAAACACCGAATTATTACCCACGGGTAACCCACTGCAACGTTTCGGTATGTTCACCACGGCTAACTAGTCTGCGAAACGGGTGTGAATGAATCAACAACAAAATTCTCAAAAGGACGCCAAGATCCTTCACTAATCGTCGTGCAGCTATTCTCATGACCTACCGTAACGTATCCAAGTAAAGGTAAATTCTTACCACGAAGAATAAAACGTACGGGTTTGAACACCAAACAGAAACACAATAAAACACCAGAGTGCAGTGAATGCTGTAAATAAAGTCTCTATATTTATAAATGTAACATAATAAAATTTTCATGAACACCTGTGTCATCAAAAATACCTGAGTGCCCCTACAATTCGAAGCCCAAGTTATCACAAATTATTCATAAAGTAAATACTGTCCTGTATGAAAAATAGCAGGTAGCAATAAATAACCAAATGTTAAACTCAATATCTGACGGCAGTCTTTGCCGGGCGCTCGGGCACGGCGGACGGCACTTATTTATTTAGTTAGATGGCCACTCATTTAGTTGGGAAATAATATCCCGACACTTAGCATTTCATACGGCATTTCTTATAATTAGGAGAATATAAACCGAACCCTAGGGTAGTCGGATTAGCGGTCTACAATTTAGTGACTCGACTTACGCATGAGTTGAGCAATTTCTTTAGTTTAGCGCACTAGTTCTGACGCTAAACACAGGTTATTTCGTTCTGCTTTAATAATAACAACGTGGGAACGGGAGTGCTCGCAAAACGCTTCGGGTGAAAGTGCTTAGCGAGACTAAAAACAAAACAATTTTGGGGGCAAACAATAGAGTGCAAGTGCTAGGGTATCCACCCGGGGACAAAAGAGAGGAGGACCACTGCCGCCTCTACAAGGTGCTACATCAAAAGGGGAAAGAACAGCGATCGACACAGGCCACCACAACACTGAGGGCGACGCAGTTAAAAGCTAAGTGTCGCAAGCCTAAGTTGCCATTGTAGTCCTATGTACTCTTTAGCAGTAGTTGGTAGCACGGGTAGTCTCATAGAAAACTAGAAAAAGGAGGGACGTTCTTTGAAACTTTAATCACCTTAACCCAGACCAGTTTCATAGAAATTACTCGCCTTTAATTACCTAATTACTTGATTAATTAATTCATTACTTAGTAATGTTTTGATTGGTCATGCATGTAAACGTGCTGCTAGGATTTGTATTGGATGTTTATGTGATGGGGGTTGGATATGTATTCGATGTGTCGGGCGGCTCACTGCATCAAGAAGTGGACGCTGGGCGCATATTCTAGGAGGACCGGCCGGCCATCCTCTATAGCCGGAGTATGCCATGCGGGCAAAGGAAATGCAGATCGGAAGACCGTGCTGCGCGTGGAATACATCATTCGGAGGGGGGGATCTGCAGGGCGCTGGCATGCCTGGAGAGACATGGGAGGACTGGGCGCGAGAAGGGGGGATGTCCGAGGAGAGGTAGGAGGAGTGTGTGCGCTCGCTGAGGAGTCCTTTCAGGAGTCGACTGGGAGGGTTGGGGGTGCGAAGGAGGTACAATCCAGAGTCGACCTTCCAACTGAGTGGTAGGGCAGTGGTGGTCAGTGCGGCGAGTATTAAGTGGTTGGTTGGTCATTGGGACACAAGGAGGGGAGCAGTCTGTTACCTTAGACCAATGGCCAGATGGGAGATGCGAGCAGGGTGAAACTTTGATACCGGGGTTTCTTGGGGTCGGGGGCATAGTCGCATAGCGGACAATGTGAATGGGTTTGGGAGTGAATATTAAGTGGATTGCTAGTTATTGGGAAACTAGGCGATGTGCAATCAGTAACCTTGGAACAATACATGGATGTGAAATAAGAACAATGTGAACCTTCAGTAACCTTAGAACACTACATAGATGTGAAATAAGAACACTGTTAACATTCGATACCAAAGTTTATTGGGACCAAATGCATAATCGCATAACGGGCATTTTAAATAAGTTTGGGAGTAAATATTAAGTAGGTTCTTAGTCATTAGGAAACTAAGAGATGTGCAATCAGTAACCTTAGAACACTAGATAGATGTGAAATAAGAACAATATGAAACTTTGATACCAAAGTTTATTAGGGTCAAATATATAATCGCATAACGGACAGTAAAGATAAGTTTGGGAGTAAATATTAAGTAGGTTATTAATTATTAGGACACTAAGAGATGTGCCATCAATAACCTTAGAACAATAGAATGATGTGACATAAGAACAATGTGAAACTTTGAAACCAAAATTTATTAGGCTCAAACGCATAATCGCATAACGGTTTCGGCTACGTACTCAACAACCCAGTGGCGTGTTTTCCATGGAAGCTAGGGAAGCACAGCTTCCCTTGCAAAATGAAAAAAATACAAAATTTATTGTAATTCTTAAAATCTTAATCGCACCTTCCGACCCGCATAATGCCTTTAAGTCCAACTGCTCACTTATCTGCACTTAATAGCGTCAAGATGAGGCAGATCCGATCGGTGTCCGAACGTTCGAACATTACCGAAAACGGAAGGAAGCTGCTGCTCTATAGCTTACACCGTGCCGTAGGATTTTGCATGTTAAATCGTATTCCGTAGCGTGTATTGAATCTTGGATGTGCAAGTACAATTGTAATTTGTTTTAAGATTTAGACGTGTCGTTAATTAGTGTAATTTTAGGAAAGCAGACTTGAGATAGTTCAAAAACTAACGTTAAAAAATAGTGCAGATTTTATTACTTGCAACACAAAAATTTGCAATAAGAAAGTGCGGGTGTAAGCTGTGGGTTGACAGGGTACAGCAGGTCGAATAGCCATGGAAGTACCGGCGCCCACTCCATCAACTTCTCGCGAAAACAATTTAGAAAATAGTGTCATGTGAGTGTCTTGTGTGTAATTTAATCCTAAAAGGGTTTGCAAAGTCAAATTTTGAAGAAAAAAAAGCAGATTGTTTTAAAAGATAGACCGACTCCGCCACTAGGAAAGTTAACCAAGCAAACTAAACTATACGTAAGACATTTTCAAACGGAAGTTTATAAAAAATGTGAATGGCTCACAGGTTGCGATACTAAATCCCTTTTATTTTGCTGGCCGTGTCTTCTGTTTTCAAATGAAAAGAATTTGTGGATTAAGAGTGGCTTTTCGAACTTAAATAATCTTCATAAACTAATAAAGAGACATTCATCCAGTAAGGCTCCTCTTCAAACAATTATCAAAGAAAAAACATTTG
>JABXWE010011473.1:0-23747 GCA_014611495.1 Limonius californicus | reverse complement strand
CCCCCCCCCCCCCCGGTTTGAGCTGGATTCGCTCTTGTGGCTCAATATGCAGCCTTATCTCATCCTTTTGTGTCATGTTCTTTGTACTTTGGTGCAGGCTTTCTAAACTTCTCACTAATTTACACTCGCCGGCACAAAATTCGATCCATCTATAATGTTTATCTCACCTTGTATTCTTTTGAACACATCTTGTCAAATATGCTTGTTATCGTATTACTACTGATAAACTAATTTGTTTCACTATGACACCAGTAAAACAATATAAAATAATGAGTAAAAAAGTATTGTGATATTCGATTATAATTAAATGGTTTTACGAATCTGGTCTTTTGTTGTTCTCACTTTGTGTACAGTATTGTTCGCTATCGTGTTTAATACAGTTCAATCAGTGTTCATAGAACTTAAATATGGTTTTGAATCCAACCGATACTACCACAGCTATTGTTTTAACTCAAGATGGACGATCGCAGTACTACGTAGCCCGGTTTTTAGGTTGTTCAAGATGTACTGTTCAAAGAGCTGTAGAACGATTTCGTGAAACTGGAGGCTACACTAGACGCCGTGGTTCAGGCAGAAAAAGGCGTAAAACTGCTCAAGACGACCACTTTCTCACCTTGAGAGTCCCAAGACACAGAGACACTGCAGTTGGTGCACGGAATGACTTGGAAGAGGTACATGGTGTAGCAGTTATAGTGAAAGAACCGTAAGATTACAAGAATACGGCTTGAGTGCCAGAAGACTGGTAAGTGGCCCACAACTAATCAGGGAACTTCGAGTGCAGCGATTGAACTTTGCCCATGAACACCAAAACTGGGGCGTTGAGGAATGGGGGCCATGCTCCGTTTACACAGGTCCATTAGGGACATCTTAGAACCATATGTTGTGCCTTTCGCTCCATTTATTGGTGAAAATTTCACATTAATACGACAATGCCCGCCCTCACGTTGCTCGAATCATGGATGGATATTCAAATGAAATTGGAATTCACTGAATGATTTGGTCTGCCAAGAGTCCTGATCTTAACGCAATCGAACATGTTTGGAACAAGGTGCGAAAGCGAGTTCGAGCCCGAATTCCCGCTCCTGACAACTTGCAAGAGTTAAGTGCAGCAGTAGTCCAAGAATGGGATGCAAATGACCACGCGGCCATTCGACACTTTATTGAGGGGATGCTAAGACGAATCCAAAGTGTAATTCGAGGACGAGGAGGCAATACACTTTATTAAGTTTGTTTTTTTAACTTTAAGATCATGTTTATGTAAAATTTGCAATTACTGTTTTATTCTCTAATCAGAATTATTGCGTTATTTTTGTTATTACTTCAAGGAATTGAATATTTTTGGTTTAATTGCATTACATTTGTATTATACACCTTTTGAGCTAAAGTAATAGTATATTCTTCAACGAGTGTAGAATGACAGCTATTATTCACGAGGATGAGTGAATAATAGCTGTCATTCTACACGAGTAGGAGACTATACTTTCTCTACGACTATTTCATAGGAAGTTACAAAGTTTGGTCTGAATCAGTATTATAAAAATTTTGCTTTAGATGAACGTATATCGGTTCACTAGCCACAACGATTTTATGCCGTGTGTACTATTTCTGCGATTTCCTCGGCAGTAAATTACACGTCGTTTTCGCGGTTTCCGTTATTTCTGGTGCCAAACACATCTCAGCGTTTTCGCTGTCTGATGTATTCATACCTACATAGTTCTTACTGTTTTTACGAATACGAAAATTTAAAACTGTTTTTGACAGTTACTTCAAAAACAAGTGGGAGATCCAAGCGCTAACATGCCACGCCCATTGGATTCTGATTCATTATTCCACCGTTTTTTACAGAATCCAACGGCAATGGAGAATATCTATCATTCTTCAACTAAAAAGGTATATGTAACGAATACATTATATTATAGTCGTAGAGAAAACCTATACAAACAGATATCACAATACCACAGGATTCATGTCACTGTAAAACACATAAATTAGCAGCCTATAGGTCATTGATACATAAGCTCTAGTTCCTCTAAGTAACAGTGATTACACCAAAGACATTTCGATTATTAAACAAGTTGCACACAGTAATGGATACAACACAAAACTGATAGACACACTAATCAAAAAGAAAGATTATAAATTAGTAGTTCAAAGAATATGTTCTAAAGACCACTCTGAAAATGTGAAATATATTTCAATTCCTTATTTTGGTGATATATCGGAGAAAATTGTTAAAATTATAATTAAAACAAGTACATTTAAAGTAATTTATAAAACAACAAAAAATACTTTCAGCACCTTATTCAACGCAAAAGAACAAACGATTTGTTAAAATCAGGCGGCATTTACAAATTAAACTGTTCAGAGTGTAATTATGTATACATAGGTCAAACAATTAGAAATTTGGATACCACATGCAAAGAACACATACGCTCATACAAATACAAACAGAAAAATCTAACTAAGCTAAACACTTAGTTAGTTAGTACATAATCATGTATTGACATCAAATAATATAATAACATTTTTACACTTCTGTGATGATAAATGTAAATTGGATATACTCGAGGTCTTTCATATTCACAAAAGCACCTTTAATGAATGAGCAAATTCAGCTCATAAATTGCCCGAAATACGTATACAGCAAATATTTAGCAAAATGCTTAAAATAAAATCCCAAATTAATTATACTGAACAGACTAAAACATATTGCTTAGAACTGGTATAAGGGAGTCATAAAATAGGTTAAAACAGAATTTGTATTTTTAAAAGCGTATCCTTTTGCTTCATGATTAACTCACGAGAAAGCTAAAATTTCCAGGCATGTCCAGATGTCCATTGGCTTACCTTTACCATTTCTTCTTCTTTCGACTTGTATTTAGAACGCCATCTATCTAAAAATGATTCACTGTGGCTTCATTCTGTTCATCACCATTTTTCGAAATTGATCAGAAAGTCTTACGAAAAAACTCCCATGTTGCTTGTGTAGCTTCCATATTTGTAAATTGGGTTCCCTGGGATGCCACACAGAGAACGACATGACGTGCTTTGCGTAAAAAAAATTTCAATCAATAAGTTTGGAATTGCTACCAGTCGAAATTTCACATTACCTAAGTTAGAAGTTTAAGTGTAAAACCACTAGATACAACAAAAATATTGAGTTTTGGAATCCATTTCTAACCTTAAAAATAAGAACATTTTTCTATAGCAGCGCCATCTATTAAGAGTAAGTAAGATATCCACAACAAATTTATCAGCGGGCACTAAACATTACGCAAAATTTCTAGAGTAGCATTGTGGATCTTACTAGTCCTCGATGTACTGAACAATTCTTCACATTTAATTGAATATCTAGTTCTTACCATATACAAAATTTCCAAGCATATGGAGCTTATCTTGACAACACTATACGTATATTTGTATTTCACAATTTATTTGAGACCATTCAAAATTGTTAGGTTTTAAATTTTAGGGGTCCTCCATATTAATTTGTGCCTGCAAGGGCATTATTCTGCCACTGATAATAGTCAAAAACACTTTATAAAATTTGTATTATTTTAGTTTAAACCTTGTTCAATTTCTTTTGGCAGGTGGAAGTCAGAATTCGAGTCCAGACCAAGAAAGCAGTAAATTAGGAACTTCGCCCCACATCAATCGATTTCTGGCCCGCGAGCCGCCAGATGGTTGTGAGAAGGTTCATTTGAAATCGCTAGATGAGCAAAAAGGCTTGACTGTAGATCGGAGCCCAAGGCCCTGTACTTTTCAGCTCAAACCCAGTCTGGGTTCTGCTTTTCATTTATTGCAACCAAACGTGCACACTTCTGCAGACCGAGACGTACCAATAGTGCCCTCCCAACAAGACCTGATGTAGGTTTTTTTATAACTTATGTGTATTGTATTAAAGATCGTGTGTGGAGTGAACTGCGAATGTGTTCCTAAATTTATTTGACGCTGAATTTAGTTACGAGTCTAATTACGCCCACCAGCAATTGTTGGAATTGTATCAGATGATTTATTTTTGTTTCTGACACGTTTTTATGGTTTTGAATTCCCTGGACGTTTATTTAAATTTTTGGCAGATTTAAAAAAACGTGACAATGTGATTTAAGTGCCGTTGGTGGGTGGAACAAAAAATGTTTTGGTAAATTTGTGAACATTTCGTAAGTCGGCATGCTATTAGCTTGTAGTTATTTAACAATGACTGAAACAAAAATTTTGTAATGTATGAATATAAGTAGAGCTCAAATAAGATGATCTTTGACACAATACTTGGTTACGAAAATTCGAAGCAATTTTTATTATTATGTTTCATGTGTCCCCGAAACCTTGTGTAGCAAAGTAAACTAGTGATTACACGTACCAATATTATCAGACTGTCCCAAGAATGTAAGTGGTGCATATAATAAAAATTGTTTGTAGTTTTATACGAAGTATAATATGTAAGTATGAGTAATTGAAGTGCAAGCGGTTGCTGTGAACTGATAAGTTAGGTACATTCCATGTACAAAATTTCACTTCTACGTGAACAATAACTTCAATTATTGCATCAATGGAATGGAACTGCAAGAATACTGTGATCTTCATAAAAGGGTATAGATAAAATAACAGAACCGACTTTCTTGGCTGAATATGTATGAGTATTTTTATTATTTTGTACCTTTGTAACAAAGTGTGCCCAAGTTAGTTCTTACAAGGTAATCTCTTATTTTTAAGTCCGTTAAATATTATTGTTATCTTGTTATAAGAGGTATGTACCTTTGTTTATGTATGTACAAACATATCTAATAAACGGACTGACTATTATTATATCCTTATTGTGTTTAATTCGTTGATAATTGAAACAAGACAACTTATGCTGTTTTCAAATAAGCACAAAACATAAATTTGAGATTAGTCCATATCTCAATTCTCCCACATCTTAAAATATTTTATTGTTCGTGGGTAAATACATAAAAGATAATTTTTTTATTGATACGTACATGTTTAATTGTATGAAAATTTTATTGTCATCTAGGAAAGTGGAAAAAATCGCTTGAGCAAGCTCTCGCGACTTTTTCACTCCCTTGATTCTAGATTGTTTGCCAAAAAACAATACAATTTGAAATGTATTTATCTTATACAAAAATGATCTCAAATGTATTTTAGGGAAATTAGTACACAACTACATTATACAGACAATGTAATTTGAAACAGAATATTTAATTCAAAAATAATAATTTCAAATTAACAATAAACATTATAAATTAATAGAAAACATATTAAAATATTTAAATATATTGTGTAGAGTTTGTTTACAATCTGTCCAATTTTTGGACAATAAGTAATTTATATAACTAGAATAGTATTAAATGTACTACAATAGTTGCAGGAATTGCTTCCTATGAAGACTCCTTTATCTTACAGAATATGTAATGGCTTTAGGATAACTTAAACTATGTTTTATTCTACAGGGTGTTTCAGAATTGCACGGCACTATTTTATGGATGTGTTCTCCAGCACGAAATAAACAAAAAAGTTCATACAAACATATGGCTCAAATTAATTTATTACCGAGATATTGAAAGTTAACACGTTGCGTGCCACCATAAGAGGTAAAAAATAGGGCCGTATTGGCCAAAAATTTTTTTTTGTAGATTATGTTAGCGATGTCTGCGTTTATCGTAAATATTAGTCGAGGGGCCTTTATTTTTGAAAATTTTGAAAATACAGCGGTTTTTGTTTGTGGCACAATGTATGTGCCACGCGGCCCTGGACAACACCTTTGGTAACACAGGCCATGAGGTACATATACTGTGCCCCAGGTTTCCTGTCCAGACTTGTATAAACTTGCTCAATATGATGCATTATTGCAGCTGCTACTTCAGTTGCATTCGTGATCTCGGTTAGTGTGCTTGTGTACATCAGTGTATGTTGTAATAGTTTAATCATGTCCAACTATGAAAAAGAGCAGGAGAAATTGCAAAAGCTGTGGGAGGAGATATTATCAGATGAAGAACCATTTCCAACTGATAATTCTTCAGATGAGTACGTGCCCAACACTTCTGATGATTCTTCGGATGAAGCTAGTGATGAAGAGCCTCCGGTAAAGAAGCAAAAGGAGTGTGTACCTATCGCCTCCACATCTGCAGGTAGATTTAGAAATCATTTTTTGTGTGAAAATACTGCATATTAAATTTTTAGCCGGCGCTACAAGAGCTGCAATTGCAATTTTTCCTGTACATAATGATGAAGAAGAAGGTGGGAATAGTACTGGAGCAAATGTTGCGGTTGCAACAGCAGGTAAATGATCCAAACTTTTAGGTTTCTCCTTAAATACAGCAATATTTGTTTGCAGTAGGGTCTCAGAATCAAATAGACACTGTAGCAGAGACGATATCGGAAGTTGTACTTCAATACTTGACTGAAGATGACGATGATGATGACGACGATAAAAATGTGGCAGCAGCAGGGACTCATGGTAATCCAGATTGGAAAATAATTGACGACGATGCCCAGCTAAAGAGCTTCGCATTTACTGAAAGCAATCCCGGAACAACAATTCCTAAACAAAGAACCGTATGACTTTTTCAGGTTGTTGATAACAGATGACATCATTGCCCACATTGTAGCTGCAACTAATAGATACGCCAGCCAACTGAAAGCAACTACAACCCAACCAAAGGCTCGCATTCATAGATGGAACGATACCAATCCGAATGAAATTGAACTATTTCTAGGAATACTATTATGGATGGGATTAGTCAGACTTCCTACCCTATGTGCATACTGGTCAAAGTCTGTTATTTATAATTGTAACATCAGTAAATACATGTCAAGAAACAGATTCCAATTATTATTGGCTACATTGCACTTTAGTGATAATGAAGAAATACTACCATCTCCAGATAGAATGAGGAAATTAAACCCTGTGCTAAACATGCTGAAAAAGCAATTTCAATCTGTTATAATTCCCGAAAGCGACCTGTGCAGTGTGCATTGACGAAACCCTTGTCCCCTTCCGTGGAAGATTGCTTTTCAGGCAATATATGAAGAACAAGAGACATAAATTTGGTATTAAACTATTCAAATTGTGCCTATTGGGAGGTTATACCTACGATTTAAACGTACCTATACTGTGGAAAAATGGCTCTTGACAAATCCTTGTCAGTTCCTTCAAAAGTAGTGTTAAAACTCTTAGATACACTTCTAGACCAAGGAAGGACTTTGTATGTAGACAACTACTATACCAGCGTTTCACTAGCCAGAGAGCTATTAGAAAGACAAACACATTTGGTAGGAACACTAAGAGCAAATAGAAAATTCAATAGCAAAAAGGTAGTACAGAAAAAAATACAGATTGGTGAATGTATTGCAAGAATATGTGATCCAGGTATCGTTATCATGAAGTGGAAAGATAAGCGTGATGTGTTGGTGCTTTCTACCAAACATCTAGATACAATGAAAACCGTCAAAACACGAAGTGGGGTAAAACAAAAACCACAAGCAACTATAGATTACAACAGCAGTAAAGCTTTCATTGATTTATCCGATCAGCAGAAAGCTTACAACACTGCATTACGCAGAGGAGTAAAATGGTATAGGAAGTTGGCTATTGAGATACTTCTGGGAACTACACCTGTGAATGCCCACATTCTTTATTCACAAATCACCAAAAGAAAAATATCCATTACCACCTTCAAAACAGAAGTACTTGAAGTAATTTTGTCTAAGAATTCATCAAATGTAGTAATCCAGCCACCACGTACAGCAGAACAAGCTCATGAACTGGAAAACACAGGTAAACGGCTTCGTTGTGTGGTATGCTACAAAAACTTTGCAGCGGAATTGGGTCGAAAAGTCGCCCAAAACAAAACGCCCCGGTCTGTTTGGGGATGTTGCGTATGCAAACAAAGTTTTTGCATAAACTGCTTTTTTGCTAGACATATTACCTCACTGAAGAATTAGAATGCGTTTTTATTTGCCTGTTCATGTATAACGTAGTATGTATTTAGTTATTCATATATGTAGCAAAACCTTTATAATAAATGTTTTACTGCAGGTATACGAAAAGTACAATTTACATTAAAATTATGTTTAATTGTTATTTACCTATTGAATGTAACATTAATTTTTGTATTATTATGTAATGTAACAACGAATAAATATATACCTATGAGTTTTATAGTTTTCAACGTATTTCAGTAAAAATAAGAAAAAAATTCAGTGGCCAAAAACACTTTTAGGTCCTACCGGCCGACCTAAATGAAATCCCATTGCTACATATGGCAAACGTGGTACGAACGCGCGACCACGGTCTTTATAGTACAAGACGGGAATGTGGCACAAAGGATGTACCTCAGCCTCCGAAGGTCCCTAAATGGTGAGGCACACATGTCGACCCACGTGGCACTCAACGTGTTAAAAATATTTATTTAAAAATTAAACATTCAGAGTAACTGTTCAAAGTGGTCTCCATTTTGTTAAATGCAGCATTCAGCACGACGAATCCATGCTTCTCTGGCACACCTTATAACATCAGGACGATTATTGATACTTGCTACTGCTTCCACGATGCAATTCCTTAGCTCTTGTTGTATGCCAATAGACGTAGAATAAATCATAGACTTCATCCAGCCCCACACAAAATAATCTAATGACGTTAGATCAGGAGATCGTGGTGGCCATTTAACAGGTCCGTTTCGACCAACCCATCGATTACCATATGTTATGTTTAAATAATCAGTGACAGTACGAGAAAAGTGAGCAGGGGCACCGTCATGCATAAACCACATCTCCTGCCTATTGGCAATCGGAATGTCTTCTAGAAGGTCATACATCATTTTGCAAAAATGCAAGTAAGATATTTCTGAAAGTCTTGTTGGTAAAAAGAAGGAGCCGATGAGATTGTCACCAAGAAGACCACACCCGACATTTAATGAAAAGGTATGTTGGCAATGCATACTAGCAGTCGTACGAGGGTTTTTTTTTGTTTCAAGTATGGGTGTTTCGAAAATTAGTAATACCATTTCTTGTAAAACATGATTCATCGGTAACCAGCAGGCAGCTCAGGAAGTTAGGATCTCGTATGCATTGTCGAATTAACTATTAGCAGAAATTTCTGCGCTTGTTATAATCTTCTGGTAACAGATCTTGCACAGGCGTAACGTGAAATGGATACAATTGTTGCTCACGCAATGTTCGCCATACATGATACATTGAAAAGAAATGACAATCTTCTGGTGCTAGTATTTCGGCTCGTTGGACAATTTTTCCATTGCGTATCATGAAATTCTACATTACGATACATATATCGTAAATAACTAAAAACATTCAATAGTAAATGTCAGATTTCTTAAACTAAGTGCAGTAGCAGCTACATCGAGTCTACACTTCTACTCATCTTCCAATGAAAATTATTTTGAAACTTGCAACTATTTATTACCCACCTATTTCTCCACTGTAGTGGAATATCCATTAGAAACGGGTAAAGAATTACATGTCGATATGGTTGGGGGTTGTAATAAAACACACCTACATATTACATTAATATATTTTGTTAAGGCTTGTGTTTAGTCAGTAAAATTTCCTCGATGGAATTTTTGAATACCTACGCCTGCGAAATAGGCAACCAGGGTAGCTGCAGCAAATGGTCATTTGTTGCTTTCCTGAAGGTTCGGTAATCCCTAGTAATCTTAAGATAACGATCGGCAAAAGGTATTTATTATTTACAATTTGGGGACAAGTTGCTTACCTGTGGTCGGGCCAAGGATTATTAATATCTTGTACTTACGTAAACATATTTTCGTAGAAAGTACACTGAACTATTAAATTTTAGATAATTAAAATTACTTTATACTCTGTTATGTCTGTTAAGTCTTACAACTTTGTAATTAATGTTTTCTCATTTTAGACCAATCATAGCTTTACTTTGCATTTCACTCTTACTTTTGGGTCAAATATATAGCCCATCAAAAGTTTACTATCATTAGTTTGCTGTTTCTTCTACAGTTTACGGTTTTCGAAACTTATTCCGAGGTTTTCAAAATGGGATGAAACGTTCCGAAAAACCTTTCGCAGGACCAGAAGCACATCAGGAGGGAAAGGTGCCTTGATTTTTTGGAACCGATTGAAAATGATGTCTGGAACGTGTCATTACTGGTGACAAGTCTTGGGTGTTTGAGTATGACCCGGAAACCAAGTGCTAGAGCATGGAATGGCACATTTCAACCTCTCCAAAGCCAAAAAAAAGCAAGAATAAGCAAGTTGAATACCAAATGCATGCTGATTTGTTTTTTTGATAGCTAGGGAATCGTTCACAAAGAGTTTGTGCCTCATGCTTAATCAACACTTTTACAGGGAGGTTCTTGAAACTTCCAATAAAAAAATTGAAAAAATCAGTCTCATTACTTAATTTACACACCTACGCAGTACTTGAACTAGGAAGGAAGTAGAAGAGAAAAATATATAAAATTGGACGAATAAATAAAAAACGCCCTTGTAAAATTTTACAGTTCAAGCGATTTCGGTATATATTTGCACGTTTTAAAAAAAAATAGTGTAACATCAATATGGAAATTCTATAAACGATTGTGTGTAGTTTATACAAAACGTAAAAAAAAATTAACAACGTAAAAAGTAAAAAAAAAACACAAATAATAAGCTTAAATAGAAAAATAAAATATATGACAAAAATCAACTTCGCTATTTCACAACTTTTTAACATGCCAGCAGAATAAAAGTATTTTTCATTAGCTGCCACTCCTAAGTCTGGATAGATGTCAGAGAAAGTTAGCATTTAAATCTAGAAAAAAAAAATAGACAATCAATGTAGGTTCTTTCCCATAAGGGGGGGGGGTCGCTTTAGGGACCAGCCGGGTTCCACGCTGGAATCCTAAACTCCTCTTCGGCCAGTAATGGGAATGTAAGGAAGACCAGGAAAATTAAATAATGGAATTTTGTGGACTATACTGCCCCAGCATTTCACTGTATGACCCAGGAAAACTATGAAAAACCTGAGTCAGGACAAACGGACCGGGGGTTCGAACCCAAGACCTCCCAAACGAGAGATAAATGCTCTATTGTGGAGCCACCTTCCTTGGTTTAAATCTAGAGAAGGGTATAAACTAAAGGTTAACAATAAATCTCAAATAACCACAAAAATGCAAGTAAGTACCAACAAAAACACATGATTACTACTTGGATGCCGTAATGACCAATGAGCTGCAAGGATGGGTGCAAATGAGACTCTTAAATTCTTGTTGATATTTTCCTGGGGCACAAGTGAGCCAATATCAAGTTTTTCACGAGGTCAACAATAGTAATCTAATTCTGATCTACTAACAAAGAAGGCTGAAGGCTTAAATAGTAAATTAATTAAGAGATTATTTTCAAGAAATGAATTTAATGACTTGGATATTGCACTATCTGAATTTAAAAGATCTCCCCTATTTTTGAAAATGTTAATGCTGTTATAACAATTCAGTTCATCGTTGTACACTTGCCTTCCTTTATGATGGCTCTCGCTGGTGATATTGATATTCAATATAAAAGCTAAAATCACCAAAAAAAAATTAAAATATTCTATACAGATGAATAACTGCACATAAAATGAATGAAAATTTATGTAACAATACAGTTTTATACAATATATATTAGATATAATAAACTTTGTTTTAAGTTCTATTTCAAATTGTATCCATTTTATCTAGTAAAATGTACAGGTAAAGGTATTTATAGTGCCAAATAATTTGCACAAGTACAAAAAGTACTTGGATACATCCCAACTTTGATTATCAAGTATTTAATTTCTTTTTAAATTATAATTTAAATTTTGTATAGTGAAGAATGTATTAGAAATCCGAATAATCTCATGAAGTTTATATTATGGGAACAATTTCTTAGTTGCATTACAAGCAAATTTGTGTAGAAACTATATTTTAAACTTCCACTCTACGATTCTCAATTTGCATATCTAGTTATTAATTTACCACTATACTGTCTTACAGGTTTCACTAAATGCCCACAAACATATACTTAAGTTGATTATACTAAGTGTACTCCTGAATTACACAAGTATTCAATTCATTAATTACATAAAATCAAGTAATTTTACTTCTAGTAGCAAAAATAAAACTCTAATATTTATCAATTATTTATTAAAGTAAATCTAACCAAAACATTTAGAACCTCAACTTCTGGAAGAACCATTTGTTCTTTCCTTGCTTATATCTTTCTTCGAGTTTGACGCGTACTTGGAAACGTGCCTTCTTGCGCTTCATGGGATCCTTAAGATCTTTTGGAGTAACCTTCTGTTCTGATGCTACATCCACAGAATAACGAGTTGGCATCAAGTGATTGTAATTGATGACCTAGCAGAGGGTGCATTGTAAGTACAGATACAAACAGACATATATGCAGACTTACCTTAACGAAAGGCTTAATTTTGGACCTCTTGTGCATTTTACCTTTACCCATTCTTTTGTGGATTTTCCTGGGATAGCGGTCAATGCCAGCAACTAAAGCATGGCCATAAGGTTTGTCCGAAGTGCCATCATCGTAGTTCTTCATGACCACTGCTTTTCTGCCTGCGTACCGTCCGCTGAGGACGAGTACGACTTTACCGGATTTCATTATTTTACCCATCTTGACCTGAAATAAAACAACAACGAAATTAGGACACAATTCTTTAAAGGGAAGTTATATGGGCTCGCAAATAGCGAAACAACGTGCCTTAACCTCAAACTTTTTGACTTAATACGTAAATTTTAGGATTAACTCGAAACCATCAACGAGTAAATCAAATACTCTAGGTATGCATTTTGATTTAATTCAAATTTTTGCAAAAAGACTTACTATTTGATGGATGATTAAAGAGAAATATTGTTCCGAAAAATACTTACAACTGTCAAGTGTTTACAACGTTACAAAAGAATCTAAAAGTACACGATAGATGGCGCGTGAGCTTATATTGAAGCACAACGGGCGGGAAATTTGAGATTTAATTACACCTGGAGAAATAAACAAATTACAGTGAGCGTATATTAATTATTGTAACTAATGACGAATGGGAATTTCAATACAATTATTTATGATGTGGAAGAAGTTTACTAAAATTTATCTTTTTCAATTTTGTTTAACCATCCGTAAAATAAAGAATATGAGAATAATTCGTTACTGTAAGATAAATAATATAAAATATTACAGTACTGATCCTTCGTAATTATGTCCTACCAGTGAAGGTTTGACATGCAATAGACTGGAATGAATGGAATATGTTTCACCTTTAGTTTAGCACAAAATGTTCATTTGCAAAGGTGTGCGCACCGCGTGATTGAGCAACAAGAAATGTGAAATAAATTTGTTTAGATAAAATTCATTGTGACTTTTTCTTTAATATTATAAAAAAATATTATATTACATTTGAAAGTTAACTAAATGACAGTAATTTAAGTGAATTTTGTGATTTTTATTTTGGACAACGTTATAATAAAGGTAAAATTTATTATTTATTTTTTGAATAAGAAGTTTTTAAAATTAGTAATTTAACTGCAGTTTGTGAATTTTGTTTCAGCAATATTACTGTAAAAAAACTTTTTTATTTTATAATATTAAATGAGAAAAGCTTGTGGATTTTCTGCTTTTTATTTTCAGCAACGTTACAGAAAGGTAACTTTCGTTGATTTTTCTTGTAACCAAAAAGCTTTAAATAGTTTCTAATTTTACCTTTTAATCTTTTATCTCGTTATGCGGAACGCGTTAAACATAATATTGTTGTTTTTCGGTTTTGCAGTTTCATTGTGTTTACCTTGATGAATTTAAATTCCTATTTCGAATTTGGTTTGTTTAACTAGCGTTAAAAAATATAATTACCGGCACGTTAACTACCCATTATGCAAAGCATAAATAATAAATGCTGATTAGATTGGTAAAAATAGCATTTTAGCCATTTAGCTAAAAAAAAGTGCATTTCAGGGTAAACATTAGTGATGACTTAAATTTTCCTTTAATTACTATTGTAACAATCAAAAACAAAGATTAGGCGAAAGCAAAACCTGCAGGTTTTATGCTACAAATTTGCAACAACTTTCCAATTTAAGTAAAGCAGGAACCGCGAGGGCTGCAAAAAAGGCATCAAAATAGCAATCAATTTTGTAATTTACGTTTAATCTAGTTAAATAGTGAAATGTCCCATTTCCTTACGTTGCAACGTGTAGCATAAATAATAATAACATATTTATGCATAATTTTGTGCGACCTTTCACAGTGCCATAGACATTTTTAACATTTAGTTTATTTGCATAAGCAGCGCAAAAAATAGCAAGCGTTAAATTTCAGGGAACTTTTGTTACATTGTTATTGACTAAAAGTGCTCGTGAAACCATGTAGCTGAACCGCATAAAGTTTTAATCAACCTTCACCCAATAATACCGCAAATGGCAAATTGTATGTGTAATGATTTATATTCAAAGCGTGAACTTTAAAAGCGTAATTAGTGGAAATATTTTAACAACGTAACAAATTTGTATTGAAGAAATTTTTACGAAGGTCGAGGAAAATCAATATAATTATTTTTCCGAATTGGGTAAACTAAAAAAGTGATTTTACAAAACGTCCGTGCAATTTCAGGTTTATAAACACGAGACAATAAGTTTTGAAAAAAAGCTTGCACCGGAAGCGGAAGTTAGCTATAAATTTTGGTAGCATTTTTTTCGTGAAAGCCCTTAAGCAAATTTAGAGGCTTTAACACAAATTGCATGTCTTTTCCAGAACGTGTTGATTTTGAAAGCAGAGCCAGCTGCGATTTTTTTTTAAATTTCCATTTAAAAACTCGTTATTCAAAAATAGTTACTCGAATTAACATAAACTTTTACGCGCGTCAAGCGCTAATACGCAATTGTAGATAACATGTTCAAAAAAATGTAAATGCCGTGCTTTGGAAATTTCCAAAAAAATTGGAAAATTTTAAAAGGGTTTGTAGGAATATTGTTTGAATTTTGTGTTGTGAAATAAACGTGAAATGGCTGCAAAATTAGTTATTAAGCAACCTCTTACCTGAAACCTCCTAGGAATTTTTGAAAAATTCGAATATTATAACCCCTTATTAAAAACCGTTAAGGCGATTGTTATAAACCTTGAGTTCTTTAGTTGCTTTTGTGAGTTAGAACAATAGTTTCGCAAATTTATTATAAATAAAGGACACTTAAAAAAAGATATTTAACGATTCTATCGGTATATATGCATTGAATTCTGTGCGTGACAGAGATGTCAAATCTATATAATATATAAATTAGATTCTACTGATTAAGAAGATTCTTCTTTAAGGCTTCTGTAAATTTTTGAAAATTGTTAATCTAACGAATTCTGTTACCGGAAAACCATTCATCCGATTAATTTAAACCTTAAGGTGTGTAATAGCACTTATGCTTCAAAACCATGGTGCGAACATAATTTTATGAAAATAAAAACCGTAAAAATGGCACGCATCCAACAAAACAATTTTTTTTAAAGACTTTTTTGTGAAACCGTTGTATAGAGTATGATAAAGTGTCGCTACGTAATAAAGATGTGAAAGGTCTACGTCTACGAAAATTTCGAATATACAGGGTGATCCTCAAATAGTTTGAACAAACTTTTGCAACGATTTATCCACACCAAAATGAGAAATAAAGTTTATATAAACCTTAGTCTGAAAATGCATGGTTACGGAGTTATAGCAGTGAGATGCTTTGTCCGATCACTTTTCTGCATATAATTATAATAGTTGGACCACTGTTTTAAAATTTTATATACATACGTTAGTCATCAATGTTGCAGGTTAGAGCCTAGTTTCGTTTTAGTAAGTGCACCAGGGGCGTCTCAAGTGGGAGGATTAGGTACAGCTTTCTACAATATCTTTTACATTTTGTCTTATTTTTGACAAAATAATCTTATTCGATGGCAAAAGCGCCCAAGAGAGGTATCCTTCTTAGTAGTAGATAAATCAATCGTGTTCGAGATAATTTAATTATTATAAATAATCAAGTTACCGTAAACATTTTTTTCGTAGCATAGATTCAGAACTCTTGGTCTTTTGTGTTCCATGACTTGGACTTGGACTTGGGACCAGCAACCAATTATTGGGCTACTCAATCCACCCAGCAATGTGGCAGGCGGAGAGGATATTACAGGACTAAAGCCCTAAACCAAGAAGAAGAAGAAGAGAAGATTCAGAACAACAAGACAGTAAAAAGAACTCATAATATAAACAGCCGGTGGAGCGTGATCGTGAGATCGATGATGCGTAGGAGTCCTTAGAGGATAAACTACTGGAGTCCAAGCTTTACTGAGTCTAAAACCATCTTCCCTGTTTATGTTGTTAGATTGATTCTCAATTTCAATTGTTTCACGTATGATACGAGGGCAGTAATGAGGTACCCTGACGAGTACCCGAGCATTGTCAAAGTACATCTTATGGCCAGTTAAACAAACCAGTATGTTCAGCCACCGCAGATTTTGTGATGCGTTTGTGTTTGCAATCAGCTTTGTGCTCTCACAATTTTAACTCAATGGAACGACCAGTTTGTCCGACGTAATTTGAGCCACAAGAGCAAGGGATGTTATAGTTCCCGGCTGATTTTACATTTGATATATGATCCTTGCGGATCTGAAACCGTTTCCCAAAGTTTCATTAGTTCTAAAGACTGTCTTTATGCTGTACCTTCTAAGAACATGCCCAATCTTATCAGTAGTGCCTTTACTGTAAGGTAGAAAAGCTAGGCCTTCCGGAGCTGCCAGTTCCTCCGTAGCCTTGGGCTGTTCCGCTTTGCGGATTACTTTTTGGATTTTTGTGGCTGTATAACCATTTTGTTGTAACGACATCAAGAGATGAGTTTTCTCTTGTTGTAGGTGTTCTGCATCTGAGATTTGGACTGCTCTGGTTGTTAGAGTTTTTAGCACAGTTGCTTTCTGCATCGGGTGATGCTGGGTGTAGTTTCCAAATGACGACGCGATGTAAGCCGGAAGTAAATTGTAATATTGACAGTTCGAGAAACCGCGAAAGCGTTAAAGAATATAATGTTTAGATAAAACATTTTTTGGGTTGTACCTTATAAACTAAACGTTTGTGGACAAATATTTATACGATTTCTTTTTGTCTTGTTATCTTGAATCTATGCTATGAATTAATACATACGAGGTCGCGAGGTCGGATAAATATATAACGGGATTGCCGGTAGCCATAGGTGAAAATACCTCTAGCGTCCTTCGAAGTAATCTCCCTCGACTTCTACGCACCGTTGACATCGACGATACAAGTCGCGGAAAGCCAGCTTAAACTTGTCGCAAGGAAGTGCGTTTAGTTCGGCGGTAACATTCCGTTGAATGTCTTCCACGTTGTCAAACCGCCTTCCCTCGAGGATCAATTTCAGCTGAGGAAACAGCATGCAGTCTGCTGGAGACAGATTCGGCGAATAGGGAGGATGTTCTAAGACTGCGACATTTCTTGTCGCCAAAAACGTCTGCACAATCAAGGCAGAATGCACAGGGGTATTGTCGTGTAAAAGGTGCCACTTCCCGGAGGCTGCCAAATGCGGTCGCACACGTCGAATGCGTTTTAGTAAACGCGTCATGACACCCTTGTAGTACATGCTAGTGGCGGTGACACCCGGTGGCACATATTCTTTGTGAATGCTGCCTTGACTATCGAAGAAAGTGATCAGCGTGGTCTTCACTTTCGATTTTTGGAGACGGAATTTGTTTGGCCTGGGAGACGTCTTAGATCGCCATTCCACGCTTTGTCTCTTGCTTTCTGGGTCGTACTGGAAGCACCACGATTCGTCACCAATAATAATTGAATCCAGAAAATTTGGGTCACTGTTTGCTGTTGCAGTGAAGTCGCGGGAGATGTCCACTCGATGCGCTTTTTGCTCAGCGGTCAAATTGCGCGGGGCAAATTTGGCACAGACCTTCTTTTTCTTCAAATCCTTCTCCAAAATGGTTCTAATGGTTTCACGGCTAATACTCAGCTCCTGCTCCATCATTCTCAGTGTCAGTCGTCGATCAGTCGCCACAAGTTGTCGAACTTTTTCGATCGTTACGGGGTTTCTCGTTGTGATCAGACGACCCGGCTTCTGATCATCGTAAAGGTCCTGTCGACCTTCACGAAATCTGGTAAAAACCACTCGAAAACGCGACTACGGGACATGGCCTCATCGCCGTACACAGTTTTCAACATCTCGAATGTCTCCGTGACCGTTTTCCCCAATTTGAAACAAAACTTAATGTTCGCTCTCTGCTTCGTGTTTGACTTGTGTCACATGTGACATCTGTAGTAATTTGTTCATTCGCAGGCACAGCCTACCACGCAAGTTCTGACAGGATGCCGTTTTAGCTACGTGTAGACGAAAGTTCCAGCTACAATTTGGATATGATTTGGAAACAGTCAGCTTCTTATAGCGTCCGCAGTAGTGCCAATCCTGTTTCATATTTGTCCGACCTCGTATAGTACAACATTTCGAAATTATCACGGCAACTTGATTTTCATAATAATTGAATTATCTCGAACACGGTTGGGTTTATCGACTTTTACCAAGAGTACCTTCTCAGGGTATTTATGAATATCGAATATGAATTTTTTGTTAAAATAAGAAAAATAAAATAATGGAAAACATATTGTAGAAACCAGTTCTTAATCCTCCCACTTGAGACGCTCCTGGTGCACTTGCTAAAACGAAACTACGCTTTAAGTTTCAACATTCATGAGTAAGATATGCACGTCATACAATTTTAAAACATTGGTCCAACTATTACTATAATTATATGCAGAAAAGGGGTCGGACAAATCTCACTTTTGAATGATGTAACTCCTTTAACGAAACGGTTTCAGGCTAATGTTTTTCATATGAACTTTATTTCTTATTTTGGTGTGGCGAACTCGCTGCTACAGTTTGACCGATTACTTCAGGACCATCCTGTATAATATAAAACTTAAATTTCTTAATAACCCAACTTGATGTAATAGAAACTTAAATTTAATATTAATTAATTATTAATAAAGCGCTTGAAATATATGAAAATTTTGAGTCTGATTACCCGAACGGGTTGGTTAAAACTTTACATTTTTCAAAAGGCCTATTGCGTTAGAACCGGAGGGGTGCTTTGGCCCGCCGACGTTTCCCGGGTACGTCGGTGAAACCTTCGCGGGCTGTACAATGTACTTTGGGGGGGGGGGAATCGGAATTTTGGTTTTC
Source organism: Limonius californicus (assembly GCA_014611495.1). Classification (NCBI taxonomy): domain Eukaryota; kingdom Metazoa; phylum Arthropoda; class Insecta; order Coleoptera; family Elateridae; genus Limonius; species Limonius californicus. The sequence goes on along the minus strand of JABXWE010011473.1, from coordinate 4,542 downwards.
TAGAAATTTGGATCGGGTGCCGTTTCCGCACCCGCAAGTCGATTTCGGCGGGAGGGGTGCCGGCAGGTCCGCTGCTGAGCATAGAGGAAAAACTGATCGTGTAGAGCGGTAGTCCTCGACGACCGCTTTCCGGTCATTTTCCGACGGGCCCCAACCTTTTTCTGGTTTTGGTGATAGCTTGGTCCGTAGGTGAGTTAAGGAGAACGCCGGGCGGCGTTCGACGTGCCAAAGGATGGGACGTGACGTCATGTAGGTAAAACCCCGGCCAGAAACCTTTTGAACCGCGGCGCCCCCTTCAGCCCCGCCATTGTTCCCATATTTAAGATTACCCTGTTTAGTTGAACCAAAGAGCACTATATTGTATCAATATACTGCTCTTTGGTTGAACTATTCTTATTTATGTAAAACCTAGTAAACTATGGGTTAAAATTAGCTTCTTTAATTTGCTTGCCTGAGTAATAAATTACCTTTCAGAGATTAGATTAGATCGTTGCGTTATTATCTGCTTTAGAAGCATGATTTTTAAACTTAAGAAGTAAATAGCGCAAATGAGGTGTGGATGAACTCTGTGCTAAGTAGATATTTATTTATACTTTATTTTAAAATGCGGACACCGTGGACTGATAGCGAATATTTAATTCGGCTAATAATATATCAGATGTACCGGGAAAACTGTTTGCTTGCGATAAAATTGTTAAAACAAAGATTGAACGGAGATTATACTGCAATAAAGTGTTCCGAATGTGTATTGCTAGGAATTGTTAAATGTACGGGATTTAAACATAAACCTATAAACAAGCGTCAAGTTATTATGGAATCAAACAGATTACAAGCATTGCGTCGCCAGTATTTCCAAAACATCAACGGGCTGCTCATTCTAGTAGTCAACCGAGCCTGCGTTGCTTAACTATGGTGGCCGTTTGGATATGCTATCTGTTGCAACTGAAGATAGGAATTGGACAAACACAGAGAAGGAACAGAACCATATTAGTTAATCTAGCACTATAGTGGAACCCACAGAGACGATGAAAAAGAGGAAGACCTGAACCAGTATGTAGGAGAACCGCAATACAGGAGGGGCAGGGCCTTTTGGACGAAACCCATTGACTAAAGCAACCTATATTTTTGAGATTCTGCCCCACCCTTTCAAGACATAAAACTAATCTGTTAGTTATAAATCAAACAGTAATAAACTGTATGGGATTTTTTTGGTATATGCAAGTCACTTATATATTTATAAATTTAAATGTGGGGCCCGAAAATTGTGAGGCTCAGCACAGCTGCCCCCTCCCCCAACAGACCCCTGACGAATTGTTTCGTTAGTGTTTGGTAAATAATTTATAACAATATTTCTTTCAGATATGGCATCTCGCTTCTTCGCGGCGTTATCGCGAAAGAAGTCCGCATCAGATGAGGGCAGTAATAAATTGGCCAGAGTGTTGACGCTCTTAGATCTAACAGGCCTAGGAGTTGGAAGTACCCTAGGATTAGGAGTTTACGTTTTGGCAGGATCCGTAGCGAAAACTGTTGCTGGACCAGCAGTTTGCCTTTCTTTCCTGATTGCTGCTGTTGCTTCTGCCTTTGCAGGTCTTGTAACTATTAATTTCCATTTTTAAATGCATATTATATCGTAAAAATCTTATTGGTCCAAAATTTGGTATTATTGGAAAGTTCGACCAATCAGATAGGTACGTGTTGCTTCCTAAAAATTGCACTGAACGGCATTATATTTTCCATTTTGTTTCTGCTGCTAACGCTTAATACCGACGCTAAGAACTGAATCACCTGAAGACCCACACTTACTCATCTTAAAATTTAACAATTATTTTAATGATTTATTTTTTTTTGTATAATAAAAGGTTAAATCTAAGCCTACGTATAATAAACCGCAGTCGAAAGTTATTAATACCACAGAACAATGATCACCATACTAAGACCATAAAAATAATAGCGTTTAAGATCAGCGACAGATGGCAATTTGCTCCTGGCTTTAAAAACCAAGGTTATTTAGCATTAACAACATACTACCTAGGTAATTTCAACCTGTAATTAACTTGAAATGACTGCTAATTTAATTTGTCACAACACGTGAAATAATAATCTTGAATAATACTGAAATCAACAATTAACGTTAATTTAAAATTCAAAAAATATTTCTCTGGTGTTAAATTGATTAAGTGTCAAAAATTTCGGTCAACAGTAATCATCTTCAATCCCACTACTGGCTTCTATTATAAGACCAATGACCTTCGAATTTAAATTTTTGGATTTTCAGGTCTATGTTACGCCGAATTTGCAGCAAGGGTTCCCAGAGCTGGGTCTGCATATGTTTACAGCTACGTTAGTGTTGGAGAATTCGTGGCTTACGTTATTGGTTGGAATTTGGTCCTGGAATACGTCATTGGTAAGTTTTTGTTTTTGATCGAAGTGCAATGTGCATATTGATAATAATCTATTGATATGTCGAACAACCATCTGCGTCTATTATTCATACAGAGTTCGACGTGAATTATAAACGCAGTCGTGTTACATTATATAGAGGGTATTGGAAAATATGTATGTTTTTTTGGCCCGATTTATAAATTTAATAGATAGAGAAACAAAATAGCCATAAGTTACATTTTTAATCATTCTCCATTCGGAGGTAGTAGTAAGTTTTACATTTTAAAATTTACGTTTCGCCCAGAATTGTAGGCTTCTTCAGAAATTAATATTGTAGATTACATCCTTGTGTTGTTGCTGACCTGCCGTCACCTGTCCACCACATCAGGTAAATCAGCAACATCACAAGGATGTAATCTACAATATTAATTTCTGAAGAAGCCTACAATTCTGGGCGAAATGTAAATTTTAAACTGTAAAACTGACTACTACCTCCGAATGGAGAATTATTAAAAACATTACTTTTGGCTATTTTGTTTCTCTAACTATTAAATATATAGAGGGTGTTCCACGACGTGAGATCACGGCTTCGTGTACGTAATCTTTAGACCAAATATAGTTAAAAATTTTAATAAAGTTATGCCCTAAAGTAAACCGTTTTCAAAATACAGAGTGATAAATTATTATTTATTAAATAATTACAATTTCAGAAAAGTCAGTATTTATTTTTGTGTGTCCCATGACGTGAGCTCATTACTTCACCTACGTGTAGGAGAGGTGAAAAGAAGTCGAAACTAAAGAGTGGTCATTTTCTCTAAATCAACTATTAAAGAAGTTATGGCCTGTTTTAGTTAAATACTGAAGCAGTTAAAACAATAAATGATATTAAATGGAATTTCATACAAACTGTTTACGTTACTATGGTAAAGCACCTTAAAGTTGATTTCTCTGCTTGCCCTTATTAACAGTGTTGATAATATTTACTTTTACAACGCGAGAGTACGCCTATATTCATTACATGTACGGTTTTTGTGATGGAAACTCGGTAGCAGCTGCTCGAGAATATGGGTTGAGATTTCCAAATCGGCAATTACCAGACCGACGAGTTTACCAACGAGTGCACAACCACCTACATGAACACGGAACTTTCCCGAAACCGTCGACTGAGCTTCCAATACAGCAAGTTCTAGGCAATAAGGACAACATACTGCGAGAAATTAATAATAATCCCAGCACCTCTGTTCGTCGTGTATCTGCACAAGTGAATGTACCGCGAATGTACCGAGTTTGGAGAACATTAAAACGTCATGGTTTATATCCATTTTATATCCAGCCTGTTCAAGCCCTCTTACCTACAAATTTCGCTAGTCGTATGGAATTTTGCCGCTGGATCCGCCAAAATCGAAACCTACCTAACAGAATTTTATTCACGGATAAGGCAACATTTACAAGGAATGGATTAATGAACAGAAAAAACAGCCACTCTTGGGATTTGGAAAATCCACACGAAATCACAGTGCTAAATTATCAACATAAGTTTCCAGTGAATATCTGGTGTGGAATTATTAATAACATGCTCATTGGTCCATTCGTTTTTGAGAACCAATAAGCCGGCGACAGATATTTAAATTTTCTAGAAGATCATTTGGGAGGATTGTTAGATGATACCAGTACGATGGTGCCTCTGCGCACTTTAGGTTACCTTAAGACAATTTTTGAATCAACAGTTTGAAGGACGTGTAATTGGTAGAGGAGAACTGCACGTCTGGCCCTCAAGATCTCCGAACGTAACTTGTTTAGATTACTATTTGTGGGGCCACATGAAGGATATGATATATTAAACACCATCAGAGACTGTTGAAGATCTGGGGAGACGCATTTTTGAGGCAGCAGAACTAATTCGGAATAACAATGATCTCTTACGTAGATCAACCAGATCTCTCTTAAGAAGAACCAGAATGTCAGCGAGAACAATCTTTATAGTGAATTTAAACTAAAATAAAAATTAATAAAATGTAATTATTTAATAAATAATAATTTCACACTCTGTATTTTGAAAACGGTTTACTTTAGGGCATAACTTTAACTGTATTTCGTCTAAAGATTACGTAAACAAAGTAGTGACCTCGCGTCATGGGACACCCTGTATATAATTCCATA
>JABXWE010011471.1:0-40701 GCA_014611495.1 Limonius californicus | reverse complement strand
CGGTTAAACCGGAAGTATATTATTAACAAAAAAATTTACATCAGATGCATTTTGTTCCATTGCACTTGCCTGCAAATTTTCATAAATATCGTTCTTTTCGTTTAAAAGATATTTACTTGGTTCCATACTTTATCCCAACCCTGTATATGTGATGTTGATTTGTTCTATAATTATTTACATAACTTAGATTTCAGCATTTAGTTATATTATTTACATCGGTTACAAACTGAAATTCTAAATTAATTGCATTTCTTAAATTTGGATATTAAAATTAGCGATATGTTGATGTACTTGCCTTGCGACATCGGTTATGCGCTGCTCTAATGGCCTAGTGGTACAAGCTAAAAGTTCACAATTAAAGGAATACTAAACATACAATTGAAAGTAATTCGCTAGAGCGCTTATGAAATAGAACAACTAAAAATCAGTACCTAATTTTAGTCTAACATAAAAAGCATCACAGTCTGTAATATTTTACATATAATGTTTCACTGATTCAATTCTAGTAATCCGCGATTCGTTATAGCTTGCTGTCGTGTAGTCCAATTGATGCCGCAAGCGCGTATATCAACTTATTATTATTTCAATATTTCTAAATCTCTAAATAATTAACTATAAATAATAATTTTTGTAATTATTAAATATTGGATATAGTAAAGTATATTATATTTCTATGATATCCGTGCAAATATAATAAACTTTAGAAGATCATAATAATAATAACCATATCATATCATTAACAAATTTCAAAATTCTGCTTTAGTTTTAGAGAATAATTACATTTTACGACTTAGAGACTTATGCTAGTTGCTTTTATTCTATATAATTATGGCGTCTCATGATGAGATTAATAGGAGGAACATATTTTATAAATTTTCAATTGTGGTAATTTTTCAAATAATGGTAATTGTTGAAAAAATCTATCATAGCAGGTATATGATTTTTTAAAATTATTCTTCTAGAAAGTAGGGAAGTGAACGTTTTTAGTTCATTTCATTGCACATTGTCTTTTGATCTCACGTTTTTAATTTCTAGGGTCGCTAACTATACAGGGTGTCCTAACTAAAAGTGTTTGTCCTGAATATCTTTATACATGATAAAATTTGAAAAAATCAGCGAGACACGTTAACTATAGTTTGGAGGGGGATATTTTTTAACATTAGGTTATCTACCTTACTTTATCCCCCTAATCCCCGCTACCACTAACCACAAAATTTTAAATTACAAGGGATACCAAGCGGTAGTTCATTTGCAAAGTATTTCTGCTCTTAGTACAATCTGAAATTTATTTGTAATTAAGTAAATTTGGTTTTGAGAGAAGGCATTTTGAAGAATCGGAGGCGCATGAGAAATGTTAAATTTAAAATGGTTTTAGAACGCTTCTTTTTATTATTGGGCGTAAGAGAAAATAAAATGAAAGCAGCTGATGTCTGGGTAATTGCTAAGAAAATTGTTATGGCAATATACTTGGTATTTACTTGAAGTGAGGATAATTTGTTTCCGTAGCACAATAATTAATTGTTATCGATTAAACATAGCCAATGCCCATACAATTTAATGAATTAATTGAAAGCAAGAATATAAGGTTATATGATAAGTATAAATAAAATCGCACAATTATAAAGTTGAATAATTCGTTTTGCTCCTAGAACTTATTTAAACAATTCATATTTTTCGCAGGAAAATGTAATTGAAAATAAAAAAGAACGATTAACTGTACAAGATCATATTAAATTGCTCACATTTAAGGACTTTTCTTAAAATATTCCATTATTAATTTCAAAACAATGCATTTTGTATTATAATTTCCACATGCGAAAGTAATTACTCAAACAAGTTGGTATTAAAGTAAATCTAAACTTTTCTCAATTTCAAAATAAAAATTTATTTAAAATGTTTAACAAATTGCTGTTGTGAGAGGCTTACGCAGACGATGAGGATCCGGGTTTGCGGTCAACCGGTTTACAACGCCGCGTACACAACGAGCTTTTCAAGCTGTAAAAAATACAAAATACGCAACATGCATACCAAAATGGAAAAAAGAAATGGGCAGTATAAAAATGTTCATGAAATTCAAATAACCCTCTAGCGTTTATCTCGAGCACTACTTCAAACGGGAATTGTAATAAAAGTAAGCCATAGTGGCTGTTAGTGGGAGTATAACCCAAAATTTAAAAATATTGCAATTATCACTTCGTTGGAAGTAGAAATTGTATTTAATCGTGAAGCTTGTGAATATTTAGAAGTTGCTGAGCCAGAATAATTTTTTTCTAATTATATCACAAGAACAGTGTAATAAACATTTTATTATTTTCGTCAATTTAAATTTGTTGCTTTCATTATAGCGTCTTAATGTTGTGGTAGGAAGTGTTTGAGATTCATTATACAGGGTGTATCTGAAAAGGCACAAACATAGTAGGGTATGTTCATCCCCTTGAAACAGCGGGTAAGAACGCAAATACAATTTTGCCTTGGGTTTGGTAATTTTACAGCTATTCCTAGTCTTAACGTAATTTCGTACTGTTATCCTGTAGAAAAAATTATAAAAATTATCAATATCACATTGTTGATGAATTAATTACCACATGTTAATAGGTTTCAAGCAGGATTGGGAAATTGTGTGTGGTGGGTTGCATACAAGATTTTTATAAAATTGCGTAGTAATGCTTAGGTTACAAACCCAAGCCAGAATCTACGTTTTACTCAGAAAGCGAGCGCTCTACAAACTGAGCTACCACCACACTACGATTAGATCACATAATAAGAGGAATTGAGAATGCTCTTCCTACCGCAATAGCAGATAGCGGTCGCCTACGAAGTGTAAGAACGCCGCAGTTGGAGAAAGCAGTATTGGAATGATTGACAAACATCAGCTTTACAAGACAATATAAAGTAAGACTTGGTACTATACATTGTACAGCTGAAGAAGATGGATCATACCTCTAGGACAGTGGTCCCAAAGGTTTTAAAGCGCAACCCCATTCTGGCTAAAATTTTTCTCGCAACCCTCCTCTTACAGTACTCAACTTCAATTGGAATCAGCGGTTAAACGGCTAACTGACGCAATCTATTACCAAGTAGAGCAATTTATTTATTTGCACTCGGTGTTTCCGGAAATCTAGTACTGAAATATTCTGGAAAATCCATTTTGTTTTATATGTATAAGCAGCGGACCGCGGTGATATTAGTTAGCATTTCAAAATTGTGTGCTGTCCTGTTGACTGTGTGTTGAGTGCAATAAATCGATAACAAATGTTTAATGGTAACTAGAGCTGTACTCGTTTTGTTAAAGATGGATACATTTTTAAAACGGCCATTAAAAACTTCCGTGTCTGGCAGTGACAAAAATACAACGAAAAATAGATTGTATAGAGATGAATATCCCAAATATGGTTTACTGTTATTTCCCAGAAACCCCAGTGCGTACTTTGTCGATACATGTTGTCAAAAGAAAATATAAAGCCATCGAAGCTATTTCGCCATTTACGAGGGGGTATTGATAAATACTTAGCCTACCATATAAAACTCCACAATATTTCAAAACAAAAGAAAGTTTATAAAGTAATTTCTAGCCACTTAAAAAAAAAGTTTGTCTATGTCTGCAAACCACTCCTCAACGGCATATTGCTTCGTCATTTGTCGAAAATATTTTACTTTCCGAATGTTTTTTTAGTTTTGAGAGCAAATAATAGTCTGACGGTGCTAAATCTGGAGAATAGGGCGGGTCAATCAATTCAATACCAATTTCAACAATTTTTGCAGTGCAATCAACGACCTGTGAGCAGGAGCGTTGTCTTGCAAAAAGAGCACACCACCGGTAAGTTTTCCGTGGCGTTTTTCCACTATTTTCTTATGTAATTTAGTTAGCAACTCAGTATAATATGCTCCCGTGATAGTTCTACCCCGTTCCAAATAATCTATCAGAATTATCCCACCTTTGTCCCAGAAAACTGAAGCAAGAATCTTGCCATCCGATTTCGGAACATGGAATTTTTGGGTCGTAGAGAACCAACATGCTTCCACTGTTTGGATTGCTCTTTAGTCTCTGGGTCATAATGATGGATATACGTTTTGTCCATAGTAACAAGCCGATCCAAAAAGTTTGAGGAATCTTCTGCAAAACGGCGGCATATTTCCTTTGACGTTGTCAATCGAATGCGCTTCTGATCAACGTTCAAGCATCTTGGAATCCATTTGGCCGAAAGCTTTCTCATACCCAAGTCGTGATGAATGATGTGACACACGTTCATAGGAAATGTGCAATGCTTCTGCTTCTTAATCCCAATACGTCGATTTTCTAAAATCATATCATGGACAGAATCAAGGTTTTCCGGAGTGGCCACAGAAATTGGTCTTCCAGGGCGGTGCTCATATTTCACATCTGATCTTCCTCTTTTATATTCCGCAATCCAGTTTTTAACAGTGGCGTATGAAGGACACTGATCACCTAAGGTTTCTTTCATATTAGCAAACATTTCCTTGTCCGATAACCCTTTCAAAAATAAATACTTAATAACTGACCGAAACTAGATTTTTTTCAAATTCTATATTTCCCCGGACATGCTGTTTCCAAAAATTCACAGTTTGATCACCGTTTAACTTATGGATATCAAACTTTGACAACTTATTTATAAAAAATCATAGTTGTCACCATTGCAGCCATATGCACTTTTCTTTACTAGAAACTTTCCAGGTTAACTAGATATCAATACCCCCTCGTAAATACCAAACATTCAGACAAAATGGAAAATCCTGTAGAATTCTTTAAGAGAGATCTAAACTCCCTCCACAAGGAGCAAGCCACTTTTGCATCAACAACCACTACTAGTGAAGACGCACTACTATCAAGTAATGTCTGCATTTCGCCTTGCAAAAACCAGTAAACCACATAAAATTGCTGAAGATCTGACTTTACCAGCAGCTGTTGAAATGCTACAAATATTGGTTGGTGAAAAAGAGGCTGACAAACTGAAATCAATACCCTTCTCTAATAATACTCTCCAAAGAAGAATAAGTGACATAGCAGAAGATACTTCTCATTGCAGATGGACGAATCCACGGATATTTCTAACCAATTTATAGCATTTGTAAGACACAATACTGGAGATGATATTACAGAAGATATTATATTTCGTACTCTACTAGAGTTCAATACCACCAGACAATGTTTATTGAACAATTTTATCCAAAGTGATAACATGTACTGGATTGACTGGGAAAAATGCGTTGCTATGTGCACCGTTGGCACTAAGGCTGTAACAGGGTATCGATCCGGTCTTACTGTCAGATTAAAATAGATAATGCCAAACGCTACATGGTTACACTGTTTTTTTTTGTCGAGAACCTCTTCATCCAAATCTATACCTTCTGAAATGGATTGTTATTTGAAAATTGTCCTCAAATTGGTTAATGCCATCAAGGGAAAAGCATCGTAGACTCGTTTTTTCAAAAGATGTGTCAAGGCATGAGGTATTTAAACGAAGATCTTCTTTATCACACGTAAGTAAGATGTTTTCGAGGGGTAACGTTTTGAGAAGAATTTTCCTGTTAAAAGCGGAATTTTTGATGTACCTGTCAGATGAAAAACCGAAATATGAGAACATATTTTCAAATTACGTTTGGCTTCATAGGCTGGCTTTCCTTGCTGATATTTTTGAGCATTTAAATACTCCCAATAGTAGTTTGTAAGACCGCGATATTACCTGAATAATAGCCACGGATGTGACTTTATACTTCAATTCCTGGTTTGGGGAAAGAATTACCTGGAGAGGTATTGCTCACCCAAGTTACTATAGTTAATTCAAGTTTCTCCGGAAGATAACAGTTCCCGAAATACGTATTTAGGTGTTCTAAATATACTAGTGGTAAAAGGTTTTCCAAAGCTTATTTATATACTCTTTAGAGCCGAATTTTACTGCCCATATTAATCAAATTAAATATATTTCTGTTGCAAATTGAAATATCTAAGAGACCCATTGAAACATGTATCTTAAATATAAGCTATATAATGGTATTGGGTTTTCTGTAGAGTATTCAAAACCATTGCAAATAATTTTAGTAAATTTGTAACACTATGGATCTCAAAATCAGAGGTTATGTTTCGCTAAAACATTATGTAATTCTATGGCTTGAGAGCAGTTAAATAATTTCAAGCGTACGTCAACTAGCTTAACAGATTTGCAATACTAAGGTATCCCCTATGCTACTGCTGCACGCTGAAAGTGGCACAGACATAGAGGACCTACAGCTTAACCTGAGGGAACTGTAAATACTTCTACTGCGGAGAAGACTTACTGGGAACAATACCATTCCTTAGCTGACATAACAACTTTTTGTAAATCATAGAATGTCAGTTCATAAACAAATCCTTGAAATGAGTTTCGACGAAATTTTTTCCAAAAATCTATAATTTTTTAGTAGGACGCCATTTGTACAATTATTGTTTTATTATCAAACATGATTGATTGGCGTATAATTCTAAGTAATCTGGGTGAGTAATTAATTTAGGGTTTATATCCATTGAATAAATAAATAGAATTTGAAATCGAAATTGTTAAAAGTTCTTATAAATTCTTCGAGACAAACGTAATTAGTAATTAGTAAAATACAGTCATTTCTCTTGGACAAAACGTTATAGAAAAATTCTTGTACCCTTTTTTTTGGAAAAGTGTGCTATTGAATTATTTGATTGTTTTATTTTTAAAAATGATTGTGCACACTATAATATATTCCTTAAATTTTGGGTAAATTGGTTAAGCGATTTTTGTATAAACAGTTCCGAAACTTTCAAAAGTCGTAGAGGTCCTAAGCTAGGGTGTTGAAATCAATCGATCTCTAATATCTCCATCTCTAAATGCCAGATAACGGTGTAAAAAATCATATCATTATACAGTTTCACCAAAGTTTAATGCATATTGACCTTACTCACAAATACACATGCATAGATACATCTTCGCTTCACTCATGTTATGTGAACATCTTGAAATCCATGTTTACTTGAGAACTAAACTTTCCTTTTACAATAGGAAATAAAAATACTGAATTTTACATATTTTCCAGGTTTTCAGCTTCATTCAGTTAGCGACAGGAATGCGAGGCGTCACAATAAAGCTCGCTCAGGACCCAAAGTGTGGGATCATTGGGGAAAATGGACTTCATGTTCAGTCAGTTGTGGAGTAGGGAAAATGACCCGATGGAGACATTGCGTGTCTGGGGCATGTGCTTCGGGAGAAAAGGAAGCCCAGATTAAAACCTGCGCTTTATCTTCCTGCTAGGAAAAAGTGACAGTGAGACCACTTTAGAATCATATTTTGTATAATATTATTTTATTTGAATACACTTTACATTATATTTTTAATATGGAATCAATATATACGTTCAACGTCTTCAATCCCTTTCCTCCCTCCATGGTTCTGTGTTTAAAATGAATTTACTTTATAGGTCCTTCAAAGTTAAATTGCGAAATCTTCCGTTGTACGCGTTTTGTGCGTTACCGAAAAGTAAATCGTGCTTAATCTGCCGTGGATCTTTTATAATGATATTGTTACGAGGTTACACTGCTCTGCAGTCATAAAACGATTTGTCTTAACGAGTTCTGAACTTTAATTATACAAAGCCGTGTAAGAAGTGCTTGCTTGAGGTTCTCCGCAGTCGATACTGCATTCGACGTTTATAAAAATGCTTTAAATTAAATTAGCTAAGCCCGTGGGCTACTTTCCACAGTTTTTGTGGTAGTTTCTATGAAAAATAATATACAGGATGTCGCATGACGTGAGGTCACTACTTCACCTATGTGTAGGAGACGTAAAAGGAAGTCGAAACTAGAGAGTGGTCATTTTCTCTAAATTGACTATTAAAGAAGTTATGGCCTGCTTTAGTTAAATACTGAAGCAGCTGCTCGAGAATATGGGTTGAGATTTCTAAATCGGTGACTACCAGTCCTAGGAATTTTCCAACGATTGCACAACCACCTACGTGAACACGAAATTTTCTCGAAACCGCTGACTGAGCGTGCGATATAGCAAGTACTAGACAACATACTGCGAAAAATTGTTAATAATCCCAGCACTTCTGTTTGTCATGTATGTATCTGCACAAGTTAATGTACCACGAATGCCAGTTAACAAGTTATCAACATAGGTTTTCAGTAAATACCTGGTGTGGCATTATTGATAACATGCTCATTGGCCCATTCGTTTTTGAGACCATTTAACCGCCGATAGATATTTAAATTTTCTAGAAGATCATTTGGGAGGATTGTTAGGTGATGTCTCTCTTTCGATCAGACATGATATGTGGTACCAGCACGATGGTGCCGCTGGCACTTTGTGTGATGTGTAAGACAATTGTTGAATCAACGGGTTGAAGGAGAACAGCACCTCTGGCCCCCAAGATCTCTGGACTTAACTTGTTTAGATTATTATTTGTGGGGCCATATGGAAGATATGGTATACCAAATACCATCAGAGACTGTTGAAGCAGCAGAACTAATGCGGAATAACTATGATATGTTACGTAGGGTAACCAGATCTCTCTTAAGAAGAGCCAGAATATGTCTCGAAAACAACCGTGGCCATTTTGAACAATCTTTATAGTGAATTTAAACTAAAATTAAAACTAATATTGGCTTTTCTGAAATGGTAATTATTTAATAATAATAATTTAGCACTCGGTATTTTAAAAACGGTTTACTTTAGGGCAGAACTTTATTAGAATGTTTAACTATATTTAGTCTAGGGATTACGTACACGAAGTAGTGAGCTCACATCGTGGGACACCCTGTATAAGTAGTGAGAGTTGCAAGATGTAAATTTATTGTACACAAGGTGGTTTTTACTTAATTGTACAGTATAATCAAAAACGAATGAATGTCAGGTGACTTGTATTTAGTCGCATTGTTATCAACAAACAACGTTCTGTTCATCGCTACTACATCCTGCGAGTGGGCGCATTTTTCCTGTAAACTGCCATTGCTTGCGTTTCGTGTGTGTCTTCTTGTAATCCTAAAGTAATAACAATATTTGTCATGACTGAAAGGTTGGCATGGGTCGATTTATTAGGTATTATAATCAAATTTCAAGTTCTGTTTTAAATGATCGCATGTGTGTAATTTTTGTATAACATGGTGTTCACAGTAGAGCAAAATAAATTTATTTTGTAAGCCTAGATCTGATTCGGAGATCCTGACCAGGAATGGTCTCTGGCAGCATTCTTACCGTTCTTGTTTCAATCAGTTCTAAGAGTAATTCTCTAACGGAGCGGTCCGCTATGGAACATTCAGTCAGTACATCGTATTGTTCAGCAATACCACGAAATAGGTAACATCTGTAAATTAAAGTTTAAGGACGAGGCATCTGCGCTTACTGAAGACATTATAGAGGATATTCAACAGTGACTGGATGCAAGCGTCAACAAATTATTAAGATGTTTCTCTTGTCAAACAAGTATTCATATTAATGTTGTTTTTGTTACTGAGTTACTGAACATTTACATTGTAGATCTTTCATATGATTTGTGTTAGAAGGTTTGCAAGAAAATACTACACTTTCACATATAACTTACCCAAAATACGAAGGATTAACCTTAACCCTATTCCAATAGAGAACGGAATATGACCAAGGAGCTCCGTCAGACCTAGGCAAAATTCATAGTGAGGGTGTACAATGGGCCAAACACTATCGGAGTTCAAAGAGATGCTTGGAAATATGTGCTGTAAATTTTGCCTAATCAAAATTAATTAACCAACCCACCCTTAGCGTACTACTTTTTAATGTAATCATGGATGAAATCATTATGAAACTGAAACACACATCGGGCTCGTAGATTAGGCAGTAAGAAAAATAAACATAGTGCGCTACGCAGACAAGGTTATTCTTATAGCACAGTCTGAGGATGACTTAGAAAAGGCTCGTTCGTGGTTAACAGGGAATACAAAAACCTCAATCTAACCGTCTCTACTAGAAGAAATCGAAGTGCTCGACTATATCACGAGAGCCCATAAAGTGAAAATCGTTAACAGATGAAAACATAATTCGACAGTAAAGGGAAACGAGTATTTAGGCATACCAACAAGCTATAGTAACGCATAGACAGAATTAACAGACCAGATATATGAGCTAATAGAGCAGCATTTTATGGGAAACAACAAACAGCTTTCTACCGAAACAAAAAATAGGATATATGAACTAGTTGTAAGACCATACGTACTTACTCTATGAAAACTATATAAGAAGTAACAGCAGAAATAAAAGTTTTAAGTTAAATTTTAAGAAAAATCGTGGGGTAAACAAAATTAGAAAGGATAAGGAATAAAAATCAAGCGAAACCTGTAACATAGATATTATAATTAATGATTGGGCCGAAAAGCGAAAGAGAGAATGCAATAATTATATAGCAAGATTTGAGACAGTAGTAATAAATGTTAAAACAGCTAAAGAGAAGAAATTTATTATGGAAGCCTACGTTTGGGCTGCCGAACATGATTAAAGTGGTATTTGGCAGTATTCCTATCGTTCAAGCTTCAATCAGTTCAAAGAGCAATTCCCTAACGTAGTAGTTGAACTGATTTTTATTAATGAAAATGGCAGTGTTAGCAGTTATTTTCAAGACTGTTGATCACCACGATGATGAACTTCCTAATGAAATTGTTGCTAATAGAATGATGAATAGAGATCGTTGCTCATTGCGTTCGTCCGACGTAACACTTATCTTTATAGCGTCTTAAAAATGTTGTATATGCAGATCGTTCACGCAATTGCGGAGTTACAGGAGGCGCCAGTGAATGTTGTGCTTGGATTCAACATTTTTTTCTGCGATTTTCTGATTTTTAAAACCGCGGTAGCTCGAAAAATAGTGGTCTGATGGAAAAGTGGTACAGGAACTTTTTGTTTAGTTTTTGTCGCATAACACCATCCCACAGTCCGTGTGCGCTAATTTCGAAACACCCTGTATATATACACCGTGTCCGAAAAGTATGGAATATGTTATATAGTGCATTAACTATATATTTTATGAAAAAATGTTTCAAATAGAACTTGTTTTGTATTTAGTTTTCTATTATAAGGCAATATTTAATTTTATTTTTTTTTAAACAAAAGCGCATGCCTAACATGTAACGTTTTTTAAATAGCAAGGTACCCCTATATTATACTCATTTAATAGACATTTTTTTTCTCTTTTCAATGATATAAGACTTTAATGTCCTTAGATAGGTACTTAAGTACGTTATGAGAAAAACGTAAAAATGTACTTACATATTTGTTTAAACTATCAATATTAATCGAGATACCTGTGACCGTTTTTATTTATGGAAACTATTGCATTTCTACAACAAATGTCAATGTGATACGTGAACTCGTGTGAAGTGCCAAATTAACTGTAAATTAACGTTAATCTCGATTTACGTTAGTACACACTTTTGGAATAAACTTGGAATGGTTCGTTTAACTGAGAAACATCGTATTGAAATTGTTGGGATATGGGGACAGACTAAGACAACAGGAAGAAGTTTGCAACTTATTTAACAATTTGTACCCTGAACATCATATCTCCCAGTCTACTGTTAGTAAAATTGCGCGAAAATTTGAAGTAACTGTTTCTGTTAAGGATTTGCTTACAACGGGTAGACCTAGAGCTGCCAATAATGAAGAACGTGAAAATGTAATGCTGAATGTCGTGGAAAATCCACCTGCTTCTGTTCGATAAATTGCTCGAGACTATGAATTAAAGAAGTCTTCTGTTCACCACATACTAAAAAAAGAAAAGTGCTATCCGTACAAATGCTGTGTCGTCCAAGAATTGTTTGTAGACGATTTGGATGGAAGGTTGGAGTTTTGTGAAGAAATAACGGGTCGACTTGAAGCAGATGGAAATTTTCAAAACAATATCATCTTCACTGATGAGGCACGCTTTCGTTTGAATGGGGCAATCAACAAGCAAAATACACGATTCTGGTCCTCACAAAATCTTAACTGGTACGTGGGAGGACACTCAGTACCGGCAGACAATAAATGTTTGGGCTGGGATTATTGGAAATCGAATTTTGGGACCGTTTTTTGTTGAAAATACTTTGACAGCAGACGTTTATTTACATTTTTTGAGATTTGAATTAGTTCCCGCCTTGGCTGTTTTATATCCCAATGAAGCAGATCCTGATATACCACATAACAGAATACGGCTCCTCATTTCGGAATTAATGTCCGCCAATTTCTCAATGACGCTTTTGCTAATCGATGGATAGGTAGAAGAGGTGTAATAGAATGGCCAGCTCGCTCGCCGGGTTTAAATCCGCTAGACTGTTTTCTTTGGGGCTACCTTAAAGATGTAGTTTACATAAATAGGCCGGAGGACCTTGAGACTTAAAAGATCGTATTCGAATAGAGATGAGGGCTATTACACCGGAAATAACGCAAATGCTATTAGCGGATTTGAAAGCCGAGTATATCATTGCCAAACTGTGAACGGTGCACAGTTTGAACATTTGCTGTAGTTTAATACTGTAATATGCTAATAAATAAAATAAACCTAATAGTACATAATTTCGATTTTACGTTTTTCTCAAAATGTACTTAAGTACCTACCTAAGGACATTAAAGTCTTATATCATTGAAAAGAGAAAAACAATATCTATTAAATGAGTATAATGTAGGGGTACCTTGCTATTTAAAAAACATTACAAGTTAGGCGTTGCGCTTTTGTTTTCCAAAAAAATTATATTTAAATGTTGCACTATTATAGAAAACTAAATACAAAACAAGTATTATTTAAAACATTTTTTCATAAAATGTATATTTAATGCACTATATAACATATTCCATATTTTTCGGACACGGTGTATGTATACATATGTGCAGTATTATATAGCATGTAGAAAGTTTGATGAACAACAGATGGGCAACTACAATAATGCCTTTTTGGTGTATCTACTCCTTGGAAAATTCGTTTAGCTCGTTTATATTAGCTTAGTAATACTTCACAAACTTCTCCCTTTACCAAACTCAGTTCAGTAACTGTCTTTTTCCAAGTTTTAACGCACGGTAATCATTTCTACTACTTGACATTCTAAATTGCTATGCTTATATACTCACACAATTCAAATTCTACTCGCAGGCGTTAGAGTTGTATAATCTGTTTTCGTTGTAGGGCTAATTAGGTTTAAACAAACACGAATAAATCTAAAATTTCAAGAAAGGGGAATTCATTATCAATACCTTACGACAACGCCTGTTCTGCTTTAATTTGTTTTGAGAAACTTCTAAATTGCACCAAAGCGGGTTTAGCGAAACAGTGTCTCTCTTCGAAGACTTATTTAAATAATCATCTAGATGAAGTGATTTGCATTTTCGTCAAATGGTTAATATACTTTAATACCAAGACGATTATAATTATCGGGGTTGAAACGCATCTATACAAGTTTTCTATGTCTCTCTAAAAATCGATAAATATGATAGTTTGTCGTCCTGTTAAGCTGTAATTTGAAAATGCCACTTTGTTTTATAAGAATGCTTATTTATAATTGCTGATGCAAATATTTCTCTCGTATTGCTAGATAGCAGTGTATGGGGTGTAATATCTAAGTTATCCCTCCTTAAAAGTGCTTGAAGCTACCAAAAATACACGTATCACAGAAATGGAGATTATTGAATGTTTTGTATGTATATAAATGGATCCTAGGTACTTAATGTCAAGTAGATTTGTTAATGTACTAATTATCGATTTTAGTAATATTAATTATATTCGTATTTAACAGGCACAAGCACCCATTGATGCAGCCGTACTAAAGTAAAAATTAAACAAGTGAAAAACAACAAAAAATATCCCTATCCTCTTCTGTACATCTAAACAATATAGATTAGAAATATATCTTTTTAATTATTAAGTACCTCACTTCAGAACTGTACAGGGTGATTACTTTATCTTGTAACAGGTAGGTAGCCTACACACATTACAGCTGTTTGTATTCCATAGGTATCTTAGTAAACGGTACGTTGTTTAAATAAATAATAATCAAAGTAGTTACGTTGGATGTACTTAGAAACTACAGTGAAACTATTTACTAATAAATAAGATGCAGTTTTGTAATAGGTACATTTACAATATATATTTCTTATAATTTAAACAAATCAAACATAGAGGAAGAAAATATATCATAATAATATGTTGATATAACAATAAAATCAACCAGAGAGATTAATTAAATAAAAACAGCAAGAAAAAACAAATTAATGAGGTAATAAATGTTCAAACTGCTCTCCACTATGCTGTTCAAATAAGTCAATCTGCCGTAGAAGAGCATTTCTAACATGAGTTAGCATGTATGGGGTGATTGACCCACATGATTCAATAATTCTATCACCTAAATCCTGACTTTCTATGGGAATTTCATAGACATCGTTTCTTACTTTACCCAAGAAAACGAAATTTAACTGAGTTAAGTACGGACTATGTGGAGGCCAAGGATGAATTACACCTGTTGCAATTAACCTGTTATGGAAAGTTTCATCTTGGTACAAGCTTGTCAAAAATAGGAACGCGGGTCAAGATATCGATATCGGACCGCCCCTTTGATGCGCACAAGACAGTACTAAATAGCGCCCAAATGTCTCAGTCACAATTAGACCTCGTAGAGTAAACGTCGTAAAGTATAGTCCGCAAAAAAAGTGTAATGTCACAGAATGGAATTTAAATCAAAACTAAAACGTAAAGTTTTGTCGGGTCAGACTAGAGAAGTGTTAGCCAATGTGATTAACTTTATGCAGCGAGAAGCAAAAGAGAATAAACTTACAAAAGACTTAAAAAAAGTCCAGGAGCGAGTTTCACTGGCAACTGGCATACATTTACGTACTATACAGACAATTGCTCGAGAAATGAAATCTGTCGAGGATGGCGAGTCTTCATCGTTTTCGACGCCTAACAAGAAAAGAACAAAATCTGCATTGAAATCTAATGTAGACGACTTTGATAAAGGACTACTTCGTCGAATGATAATTAATTATTATATAACAGAAAAACAGGTTCCAACTTTGCGGCGTATACATAGAAAATTCGTCACAGAAAACGGTTACACTGGTTCATATGAGTCCTTAAGAAAAGTGTTGCATAGAAAGCTGCTTATGGAAAAACCAGATATTCAGCAATTACGGAGGAATTTTCTAAGAAGCATAAAACGGTTCAGAGAAGAAAACCGACCTATAATTTATATGGATGGCCGAATATGGGGACCAGAAAAGATGAAATGAGGGAGTGGCTAAGACACCGTAATATACCTTTTACAGATGATATGTTAAAAATTGATTTATACAGTGTAATTAAAATTCATAAACCCCGATATAAAACATACGAAATAGACAGAATATTGGCTGATAACGGTCATTCCGTTTTAAGACTTCCTCCATACCACCCCGATTTAAATCCCATCGAATTAGTGTGGGTATCATTAAAACAATACGTTGCTACGAGGAATGTGAATTATAATTTAGCAACTGTTGAACGCTTGTGCGACGATTTTTTAGTACATTTTCTGAGCAAGAATGGAAAAAGCGATGTGAACATGCTAAGGGCTTTGAACAATTTTTCATGCAAAAAGAACCAGTGTTAGATTTAGTGGTGGACGAAATAATAATAAACTTACAAGATGATAGCGAAAGTGACTTTCAGGATTATAGTTCGGAGTCAGCTAGTGACCTTTCGGGAATTGATCTCCTTTAAAGCGGCGCGTAACAAGAAATTTTGTCAAAAATTTGTGGGTTTAGATAACATTATTATCTACTTATATTGATATTTAATAATTATATAATTAATAGGATTACTATTACAGTGGTTTACTGTTAATTATGTATATTAATTATTCTAGGAGTTAACCATTTATGTTTTGTAATTAGGAAGTAGTTAAATAAATATTTTCATTTATTCTTTAATCGACAGATCTTTAATCTTGTTTATCTGGGCAGTTGCATTTAAATAAATAAATAAATATTGTATAGTATCCCTTGCAGTATGACCAGAACGAAATACTTCTGCCTATGAATGTACTTCGGCATGCACTGGCCGCGCGTACAGTGCGTCCTTTTTCTTCCGAATGTTGCCTCACTCTTTCTTCTACGCAGCTAGCGAAATTTTCACCCGCGTTCCTATTCTTGACAAGCTGGTTTCTTATAATTCTGTGGAAGTGGGCAGGTGCTCCGTCATTTTGCAACCACATACGCTGTCTAACATAAAGAGGAATGACTTTTAAACGTTGAGGCAAATCATTTCTAGAAAAATGTAAATATATTTCTCCATTTAAACTGCTCCCAAAGAAGCGAGGACCAACGATAAAGTTGTCAACGATACCACACCAAACATTTACAGTAAACATTCTTTGAAAGTGTGCTTGCCGAATCCAATGTGGGTTATCATGTGAATAGAATTGTCAGTTGTGTCTATTTAAATACCGACTGTTACTCAACGTAGAATGGTCAGAAAATACATTACTGGACTTTGGTTACAGCCTACAGTTCTTGCAACTAGTCGTTGGCTTATATTGGATATGGATTACAAATTGCTTGTTCGATTACTTCAGCATTTACAGTTGTGATACGTCCTTGTCTCACCTTTGGCTTGGAAAACTGTCCATATTGCTGCAAAGTTCTTTCCAAACGACTATACGCATTATGTGATGGAAGAGGTCTATCCGGGTATCTTTGTGCATATCGTTGTACTGCTATGTCCACCGCCCCTCTGCATTGTTATTACCAAGAATCTATACACATCAATAACTTTGTGCAGAGGTTTGTTAAGTTTTGACGAAACAGTAGTAGACATTTGCTTGTCCAAAGGACTCTTAACGTGAAAAATATTTTTTATTGTTGAAAATAAAAGTTAACTATGCATTTTATGCTATGCTTCGAGGCGCAGGGGTGCAGCCTACCCACTTGTTACAAGATAAAATATTACGCTGTATATTATACAGGTTACCTTACCCTAGTTCTAAATTGTATCATTGTTAGTGTCGCGCCATTATTAGTGTTATTTAGCAGAACCATTACATAATTTCCTTTAAAATTAAGTGAAAATGTCTTTTAACTAACAACTCGTTGCAGTAACAGTTTTGAAACTTTTGCACCGCGTTGGATAATACTATTCTCTTGTGAAATTTGTCGGGTTCAGGTCTGCGGTGGGATATATCCATTTCAATCTTTTTTTACTAGTGATGTATTAATTCCCTATTCATTCCAACTGTCTCAGTTTTCGGAACGCCAGTGCCGTGCTAATAGAAGTTGCAGAGCAATAAACATAATGGGATTGTGTTATGACAAAGTTGGCTCGAAAACACTCGGTTGGTATCAAGAAATATTTCCCGCTAGAATTAGACTGAGGTCATACATTGCATACAATTATATATTCGACAATGATTTAGAACAAGCCGAAAGTTGCTATGAATGTTATTTGTCTCACCCTATTCTGGGAAAGAATGTACAACCATTACTATAGACAATTCATATCTGAAAATGCCTTAGAAAACCTTTACGAATAGGTATTAATTTATATTATATTGTTTTAAAATCCCATTGAAGAATTTTATTAAAGCCATGTTTATGGTAGTTTATTGCTTAAATCGTTTTTTAAACCCCATGAAAACTTAATAATTGAGATGTTATTTTTCGTACCCTATTTAGATATTTCTTATAAAACCTCTTCCAAGAGGAATTTACTCCTTTCTATCAATTTTTAATGCTTCAGAAATTGGCGCCAGTGTGGTACATTGGTTATGGCCAGTGCTGTCACTGGGCTCTGGTCTAGAAGATCGGGAGTTTAAATACCTCGACTCAATGCCTGGTGGGCGATCTACCCCGTCGCTTTAAATAACTGGGTACCCGCGTTCCAATAAACAAGGGGTAATAATGCGTTATGCCAATCATCTCACGAAGTTTCATTAATTTGGCACGCGACACTCGAAGGTAAGAGCACTCTGACATTCCACCTTGCTTGCCAAACTTCTTCACAGGGTGTACAGCTACACCATTATTATTAAATTGAAAATTGGAACCATTCAAATCTAAAAACGCTAATTTGTATTATTTTTCACATTTCGTTGACCATAATTGTTTTAAACTCGAATGTGAATAATATACCTCAAATGGTGACAATGGGTATGTTATATTTCTCACGGTATTCAAGACAATTCAACTCTTACCGCCATCATGAACACATTATTGATTTTCCATGTTCTAGTAATTAGGGTTAAAATAACGTGTATGAAATCGATAGATAGATATTATGTTTTGAATGTCTTTGTGGACAGTTCTGTTAGAACTAACTTTATGTCTAATTTATTTATTAAAATAGACTTTGCGCCTCCTAAAACAAAGAAAATGTGTATTATATTTTGTACCTCTCTCAGGAAAAAAGTATTAAACCCACCCTCAAAGTTAATACAATATTAAAATTATATTTTACCTTCCATAGACGTTGAAAATTTAGTTAATAAAAATCGCCATCCAGTCCAAAACTCCCAATTTGTATTCTTTTTCGTATTCTGTTAGCCAGAATTTCCTTGAATCCACGCTATACGAGGGTTTTCTTTTATATTTCGGGATTGGGCAACCTTACTAGTGCCAACTGGGAACTGACGTCTCTATTGTAAAGTTTGACATTTTTGACGGTATACGTACTCAGAACGTTTCGACATACGAGCGCTATTTGTATTGTTTACAGTAACTTGACAAATTCATATCGGCAAAAAAATGGAATTAAATCGTGAACATTTTCGTGCGATTATTTTATACAACTTTCGATGTGGATTAACTCAACAACAGTGCATCGATGAACTTAATTCGATTTTAGGCGATGAAGCACCATGAAGGACCAGTGTTTATCAATGGTTTACCGAATTCAATCGTGGCCATAGTTCGCGCAATGACGAATTTCGTGAAGGTTGTCCAAAATCGGTTGTTGTTCCGAAAAACATTGATGCGGTGCGTGAACTGATACTGCAAGGTCGTCATGTGACTTATCGTGAGATGAAGGTATCCTTGTACCTTAGTGGGATCAGCGTACATTCAATATTTCATGAATATTTGGCCGTAAAAAAGATTTGTTCGCGTTGGATCCCATATAATTTGACAATCGCTCAAAAACAAACTCGTGTCAATTGGTGGCAAGAAATGCTCAAAAAATTTGATCACGGTGCTTCAAAACATGTGTATGACATCGTGACTGGTGATGAATCGTGGATCTACGACCATGAGCCCGAAGGTAAACAGCAGTCGACTGTATGGGTCTTCCAAGGCGAGCCAAACCCACCAAAAAAGTTTTTCGTGCTCGATGCACTTCGAAGCAAATGTTCGCCTGTTTTTTCGGAAAAACTGGACATGTCTCAACCGTCCAGTTGGTGCAACGTAGAATGATCAATTCTGAATGGTACACAACCATTTGTTTGCGCGTGATGCTACTAATGTATTCGAGAAGTGTTTATCATTCGAATAAATTAATCGCATTTCGAGATGTATGCATGATCGCATATTTCGAATTATTGCCTTTGAAATACGCCCATCACTAGTTTACAACCTTAGCCAAAGTGTTCTAGAGAGATTAAATCGGAAAAATATAATTTTTTTTGTGTGTTTTTATACCGATCAAGTTGTCTAAGAATCTATGTATTGTGCTGGCTGTAGAAAAATATGATAGCAATAAGGATGGTTCAATTGTTATACTTATTTATTAGCTGCACACTTTCTATAAGTGGAACGGAGATACACATTGACTTAATTTGTAGAACTAGTTTTATTGAACCTCAGCGATACTAATATGTTACTAATAATAATACAGCAGGGACGGGCTTAATCGAATCACTTCACTAATCGAATGATTAGTAATCGAATAATTTTAATAACCGAGATATTCATTCGAATTGATCATTCGAATCAAAAATGCGCACGCATATCAGCAATGCAAGAAATGTCTCGCATTCTGCTATTCGAATGATGATTTCCTGGCACTCCCCCTTTTATCCGAATTGTTTCATTTGAGAAGCGCGCGTGTCTAAACAAACGTAGTTTGAGAAGTTTTTATCATTCGAGTTAATTACTCGCATCCCGGAAATGCAGCATAATCTAATATTTTGAATAATTTCATTCGACGCTAACACTACTAATGTATTCGAAAAGTTCTTATCATTCGAATAAATTATCGCATCTCGAGATATATGCGTAATCGAATATTTCAAATGATTTCATTCGAAATACGCCCATCACTAGTTTACAGCCTTAGCAAAAGTGTTCTAGAGAGATTAAATCAAAAATATAACTTTTTTTTGTGTGTTTTATATACCGATCAAGTTATCTAAGAATCTATATATTGTGCTGGCTATAGAAAAATATGATAGCAGTAAGGATGGTTCAATTGTTATACTTATTTATTAGCTGCACACTGTCTATAAGTGGAACCGAGATACACATTGGCTTAATTTGTAGAACTAGTTTTATTAAACTTCAGAGATACTAATATGTTACTAAAAATAATACAGTTTACAGCAGCGACGGGCTTAATCGAATCATTTCACTAATCGAATGATTAGTAATCGAATAATTTTAACAATCGAGATATTCATTCGAATTGATCATTCGAATCAAAAATTCGCACGCATTTCGGCAATGCAAGAAATGTCTCGCATCCTGCTATTCGAATGATGATTTCCTGGCACCCCCCCTCTTATCCGAATTGTTTCATCTGAGACGCGTGCGTTTCTAAACAAACGTAGTTTGAGAAGTTTTTATCATTCGAATTAATTACTCGCGTCCCAGAAATACACGTATAATCGAATATTTTGAATAATTTCATTCGACGGTAACACTACTAATGTATTCGAGAAGTTCTTATCATTCGAATAAATTATCATCTCAAAATATATGCATAATCGAATATTTCAAATGATTTCATTCGAAATACGCCCACCACTAGTTTACAGAGATTAAATCGGAAATATCTAATTTTTTATGTATTGTATATGCGGATCAAGTTATCTAGGAATCCCTGTATAGTGCTGGCTATAGAATAATATGGTAGTAGTAAGGATGGTTCAATTATTTTCGTTATTTAATAGCTGTACAGTTTTTGTCAGTGGAACTAATATACACACAGAAATTTAAAACCCGCACTCGTATAGGACTGATTGCACTAATCCTCAAATTTGTTTTCGTAAACGCTTTGGAATTTAGAAGTGGCGAAGCAGAGCGACTGTTGAAAAGGGAGAATATTCCGGGGCACTGATTTGGTTAGAATAAATTAGGCAAGGTCGTAATTTAGGGTTAGGGCTGGGCCAGTGATAAAGTAGTGTTATTCATCACATTACAAAGTCCCGAATGTACCACAGGAGAAATTGTTCTTGTTTCGTTTTCACAACGACTACGAACAATAGAATTATACAGAATAATGTACAAATTTGGTGACAAGTTGGTGGAATACAAACGTACCCCTGCGTGAAGTCCGTATAAATATGTATATTAGCTAAACATGCATCTGTTGTAAATTTCACAGGAATCGTTTATATAAAACTATATAGCTAATATTTTTTCCAGGCGACAAAAAGAAGTTGATCTATCTAATGGTAATATTCTATAGTTCTAAAATAACTTATTTGCTAGCAGATCGAGATACCTTTCTTTATCTTAAAAGCAAGTATGTAGTGGTATTTCATCCATTTAGAAGTATGTAATAGTTCTGAACATTCTTATCCCTTATGAAAGAAAATCTTATATCGTTACTCCGAGTGAGCCTTTACATCTTGCTTGTTCATGTGTTACAGCTGAGAGGTCCTTTAAGACCTATCTCTAGTAGTGTGTAATGGTAACCAAGAATTTCAGAATGTATCCTTTTACGGATTAAGACATGCAACAAGTGTTTGCTCTTGCAATTATAGCCCTTAGATTAGTCGCAATTATGCGAGTAAATTGCGCGCCCTTCGGCGAGATACAAGAACAATGTATTTAATCCGACGAAATATAAGGCATTATGTATAAATACTTAAAATATCCTTTGTGCTTCTCTTGTAAACCCATTTTATTACCAGTAAGATTAACATTTCTGACAGCAATTGTGTTATTTCAAAAGCATCAACTTCGTTGTAGAGGAAAAGCGCTTAATGCAAAATAATTACAACCCATTTAAGTGGAATTATCTCATATTTTAGGCTGTGCGTAGGATTTTCACTAAATCAATGTAGAATAAGTTTGTTCTAACGTGACCGATAATGTTCCTGAAGCAGAGGAGTAGAGAAGTATCTGAAAATTCTTGAACTGAGAATTGAGAAATGAGAAAGAAACAAGAATAGCAAAGCAGAGGCATACATTTATCTAAAGCTGTGCATAATTTTCCTGTTTTTCAGGAAAATTGTGTTTACGGCTGATGGTATTACATTTCCCTACAGGCTATTTGATACTGCCGTGTAATATTTTATGGCCTTAGTTTTGGCTTGAAATAGATCTGTCACCTAAAATATGAGCAATCAGGTAAAGTATTTTTTTTATTTGCTATGAGTATCAAATTATCTTTTATAACAAATAAAACAACGAACGTGAATTCCATAACAATATTCAGAAACAAGAATCGAAATTTGTCTACAAATACGACAAAATCCTACTTTCGTTTAACACTATTAAAAATTCAAATAAACTACTCGAAGTTGAGTAGGGATATTGTAATATAAAGTATACAGGGAATTGTTCTTTTTAGTGTACATTGTACGTGTAATTGCCTATGTATACTTGTAAAGAGAACGCATCAATTACGCCTATTATGTAGGCAATTAATTGTAAATTATTTTAATATGAAGGTTATGTTCGATGTGATGTTTATATAAATAGGTAACTCAAAATGAGTGGAACAACAACGACGATTATTATTGTAACACATTAAATATCAATAACAAAAAATGGAAATGAAAATAAAAACAACAGTTACAACAAAATATTCGAAATGGCCACTTTGTACTTTTAAAAGATGACCTAAACCGTATTGAAAAGCACGCACTGGATTCGCAAGAAAGTTAGGATTCAAGCTATTGCATTCGGTGCGTATGCGATTTTTTAATTCATCAATACTTTGTATTGGAATATTTGTATAAATGTTTGATTTCAGGTATCCTCAAGCAAAGAAGTTATTGGGAGACAAATCTTAAGAACGCAGGGGCCACGGTACGGGACCAAATCTCCATATCCAACATCCTGTATAGTATTCGTGGAATGCGGAGGGGCTCCATCCATCTGAAACCACGGGTCATCGATGTTTAAGTTTTCTATTGCCGGAATGCTGTTCTTCCTTAATAGCTCTAAAAATTTGGATGTATTGAGATTACCACCAATAAAATATGAACCGATAAGCCTATTTTCAACTATTCCTAGCCATACGTTAACTTTCCCAGTGTATTGACTGTGAGTTATGATTTGTAAATGGCGGTTAGTGCGGGACCAATATCTAAGGAATAAGTTTAGCAGGATAATGGATAGTGGAATTACAATACATACCGAAAATTTTGTGAATTAACTGCTCCATTTATTGTGAAAGTTGCTTCATCACTAAAAACTGTGTTGTTCGTGTTCAGCAAATTAAACAAACATTCATAGGAGTCTATTCTTTTTTCTTTGTATTCATCGAATAGTTGTTGGTGATTAGAAAATTTGTACTACTTATATTTAAATTCTTCTAGTGTTATAAATATCGATGTTTTATAAACATTAAACTGTGAACCTGTTTCTTCTAGTGATACTATGGGGTTTTCTTCAACTAGCATAAAATATTTAATTTCATTTCTTCGGTTAAAACGTGATTACTTTTAGTTTTTATTTTATGGGAATTTATTACGCATCCCTCTGACTTAAATTTTCTAACAATTGTTTGTATGCTTCATATACAACGAATAGGTTTTTCTGGAAATTTTACTGAAAATAAATCTCACAGTTCGTAAGCTGATACCATTCTGATATCACATAAGAATTTCCACTTTTTCGTTTTTACTGTACATGGTTGTATAAAAAACGCAATAAGACACTAAATAAAGACTAATTTTATTTTTTAACATTGATTAATTTGATTGTTTTGGCCACAGCATGCTTTTGTTTTTCTTACAAAAATTGAAATTTGAAAAATGTAGTTTTCTGTATAGTTCGTTGCCTACATAATAGGCCTAATAGATCCGTTCTTTTTACAAGTATACATAGGCAATTACATGTACAGCGTGTACTAAAAAGAAAAATTCCCTGTATATGTTTGTGTTTGGAAGCTAACGGTCGTTAATTATTGATAATTAGAGCAAGCGGCAATGTTTGATGTTGAAAAACAAAAAACAATCCGTATTACTGTCAACTCGAGTTTGTCTGCTCGATTGAATAATCTTTCTTGTCTTCTTAAGATATCTTTTGTTCATTGATTTTTTATTCATGTGTTACATTTGTATTTTTAATAATAAACAGCAATGCAGAGAAACCATTTAACAATAGAACAACGAAATTTAGTCGTTGCTATGCACCAAAGAGGAGATCTCCCGGTCGACATTGCTGATATGTTAGGAGACACGCAGAGGGTAATTTCATGTGCCTATTCGCGCCCCAAAGAAACAGGTACGAATGCAAGAAGGCTTCGAAGTGGATCTTTTCGCATCACAACAAATGGTGAGGATCGACAGTTTTACAAATTCCGGTACACTTTCGGAACCGAGAAGACAAGCACGTTTTTAACGTGAGAAACAATGTGTCAAATCTTGGCCAAGATCAAATACAATGAACACCAATGGAAAATTTCTGGCGATTTAAAGTTTCGGAACTATAAGAACATCAATTTTAATTAAATCTAAGGCATTTATTGATTTACATATTGTTAAACAGGTGATTGGTCTCCCTACTGGGATGCAATCAAGATTCACAAAACATTGCTCCTTTCTCTGTCTCTGGGATAGTCGTGCAACTGACCATCATTATGTGAGAAAACATCGGCCAAGTCATTGCAATTTTTAGCATGGAAAAGAAATGTCTCTGCTATATCACTTGTTGACCCAAAAAAACATTTTACTGCCACCTCTACACATCAAACTTGGCCTTATAAAGAACTTCGTCAAAGCGCTCGACCGTGAAGGGCCGGCTTTCCAGTATTTAACCAAACCCTTTCACAAAATTTCATACGCGAAAATCAAAGAAGGTGTGTTTGTCGGACCTGATATTACAAAGCTGATGGACGACAACAACTTTCTAAAGTGTTTAAAGGCCGACGAAGCAGCAGCATGGGCATCTTATAAAAGTGTTGTTCACAAACGAAAATCTCTGGATTTCGAGCAAATAATAGCCAATATTTTGAAAAATTATCGCAAGATTGGGACTCGAATGTCTTTAATTCCCTGCATTGTCACCTGGATTTCATTCCGGATAATTTGGGCGAGACGAGCGACGAGCAAGGGGAACGGTTACACCAAGATTTGATGGGAATCGAGAGACGCTATCAAGGATTTTGGGACGAGGGCATGATGAGCGGTTACTGTTGGGCTTTAATGCGTAAAACGGACCCCCAACAACACAAGCGATTCAGTTCTACTGCACTTCACTTCTGATATGTCACTTTTTTTCAATAATGGCCAATAACGGTAGAAAATTGTATAAAACTGTTGTATCGATTATTTAAAAAACTAGAGCCAATCAGGAAAAATTCATGGCGGATTCGAATTCAGCGTCGAAAATTACCTTAGAAACACCATTTGATTGATCGGGTCCAAAATCGTGTATACTTGTGTAATTAATGCAAGAATGCACTCCTTTTCAACTGCTCGACATCTACAGCAAATACTCCAGAATGTCACAGGAAATCGAGTCTCCCATCAAACTGTGAGAAATCGATTGTTTGAGGTAGGACTTATCTCATACCGCTCCCTGAGATGTTCTGCAAGAACTATGACGAAAACACCGGGTGGAATGGACGTAGGCTTCAAAAAGCGACACCGTGGGATGATATACTGTTATCAGACGAGTCCAGATATTGTTTCAGCAATGACAGCCGGCGTCAAAGAGTATATCGTAGTGCCGGACATGTACCTTACCTCAGTATACCCAACCAGTCGTTGCCTTTGGTGGTGGTGGTCTTATGGTATGGACTTGAATTTTCGTTAGGGTGGCCTACTGACCTCCATGTCTTTAATGGTACACTCACGGGCCAACGTTTAGCCCAAGAGAACATTATGGACCAAGTCTGAACCGCCGCAACGCTGCTGGACGGGAATATTTTGTTTTTCTTGACAACAACGCAAGGCTGCATCGTGCTCGGTTTGTTTTAAAGATGCTTCAAGACGAGGAAATAAACCATCGTGATCTCCCTCTGCTATCTCCATATCTCAACCCCATCGAGCATGGGACCTTTTGCAGAGACAGCTAGATCATCATAATCCACGGCCTATTACTGTGCAACAGCTGAGTGATGTATTGCCGTTACTGTGGCATCAAATTCCACAAGTACATTGATAATTGCATTGCAAAGCAGTTATCACTGCCAGAGGAGGTGCCACGCGGTATTAGAATTTAATAAATTTAAGTTAAGTGAAAGGAGAAAATAACGATTTTCATTATAATATTGTTAAATTTCTTCTTTTAACGTAACTTTGTTGTTATGTTCATTGTTCATGTTCATTACTAAAAAGACGTTACATTTTGTTGTTTTGGTAGTTTTGTATTATAAATGCAATTGGTGTTGCCTTAAGTGTCTTACACTGCAATATCGCTATTCATTTTTAAGTAGTTTAGTTACCCTAAAAATTGCGCTAATAATTGCAAAATCCTGCAACAAAAAATTATTGACAAAGCTTACTAATCTTGTTAGCAATGATTTGGGTTGAGTTACAACATAGAAGTTTAAGAAACCTGTTTCCGAGCTGTATTTTAGAACAATATCCCTATAAACGACAAGCATTATTGTATACTGAGCTTGAATAAATCCCCACTTCTCTTTGAAATGTAGAAATGTATTTGTATGGAAGTTGCGTACAATGCAAAACATCCCCAAAATATCCTTTAATCTGCTGAATGCTGAAATGTAAACCTGAGGTAATTTCTCAGCAAAAATTGTAAATAAAATTAAGTTTCATACACAGACTTACTAGAAAGCAAGAAAGCACCGTAAAGTTAGTATTTCTTCAAAATTTGACTACAGTTTTGCTCTTGCAATGATTGAATTTTAATGTTGTACATCAATACGTTTTTATAGACAGTTTCAATCGTTATTCTTCTTCTGGTACACGTTTTCTTCGTCTTAAGTTCGTTTTTAGTTCAAAAATATTAATATCTGGGGAATGTCAAGCACAGTATTGTTTTAAATCTTATTATTATTCAAATTCGGAAGAGTAAACCTGGCAGTGCGTCACGGTGCATTATCCTGATTACAGTCTTTAATACTTTCGGCAAACAGCATTTGAAATGCTATCTAACTGTGACTTTTTACAGTGTACATTACCTTCTTCGCTGTGCGCTGCTTTTTAGCTACATTTAGCGTTGCGTCACAATGCTGTATTCATATGTCGATCATTTGTGAGTTGGCTTATCAAACAGTTCCCATAAGTGTCCTCACCTGTAACAAAAAAAATATATAGCGGCTACCATAATTAAAAATTGTTACAATTGTATAAACATTCTTAAAATCTTCCTTCTAACAATTTGTAAGACGATTTGGCACAAATCGCCAGTTATTTCCGTTAAGGCAGAAGCAGCTCGGTTATTCTCTTCAATGATTCTAACATTTTTTGATGACTAGAGGACTGTATAGTCGTTGATCGAATTATTTGATCAACCCCCGTATGATACAAATATTACGACAAAAATGCAAATTGCAATAAAGCGATAAGTATGCAAACTAAATTAACAACAATATACTTGTACATACCAAACTAAAGAAAATTTAAAAAATAGGTGCTATTAGATCACTTGCATATAATAATTCAATTTATTAAAAACGGTATCAAAAATTATATCTCATTGCAAATTTATTATTATTCTGAAAAATAAGTTTACTGTAGGTTAGATTTCCGCCAGGAATACGATAGTGTTTTGATTGATTCTTCCCTAGTATCAAGAACAATGGTAATTGTGTTTGATAGAAAAAGTTATTATTTTATTATTATTTACATTGTTACTACAAATTGTGTCAGATTTGACAATGTAGAAACCATCCGCTTATCTATTTCTTAATCAATTGCAACGGTTTGTAAATTGTTATATGAAATTATAGATTTCTAAGACGTATAATTGTAATTAGAGGGCGGGGATGACTCAGTGGTAGAGAGCCAAGCTTTGGATGTAATAGTCCAAACGCTTCCCGGTTCGAATCTCCCCAGGGTCGGAAATTTTTCTAATTCCCTGGGTGGTCGGTACTGGGTCAGAGTATAGTGAAAGAAAATACAAATTACTGGCGAGCCATCAGTACCAGAGAATGTCTTGCAGTTACTTTAATAATCTTAATATACCTCGTAGACACTAACTGTCAATATATTCTCGTAGATGTTGAGTCACATGGATCCACTAGTGACGGATTTTTGCAAATTGTGCTTTTTGGGAAATCGTGGCTAAGTAATGACCAGAAATTGGAACTGCCACCAAATGAAACTTTTCCATATGCAGATGTTTCGTTTTCTTTGGGTTTCGTTGCAGATGAACCATTTCCTTTGAAAGAAAATATATTAAGGCCGTTTCCAGGAAGAAATTAGTCTGATCCTGAACGGAACTACAGATTATCTAAAGTAAGACAGAGTTCTTGAAAATGCTGATGGTATTTGGAAAATTTCATTAAATCGAATAGAAGTTAATGTTAATTACGCTACTAAGTATAACTGCTGCATGGTGTATTTTTCACAACTCCGAACAATGATACTTCCGTAGATACAACTATACAAAATAATTCAAATGGTTACTCACATCCTCATAGCGTAGCAAATTTGAATCGATATGCAAAACCAACCAGACATACTATGGACATTCATAATCAATTTTCCGACTGGTTTAGTGCCCCTGCTGGGGAAGTCCCTTGGCAGTATAACGCTATTCAAAAATAGATATCTACTTTGTCATATGTGAAAAATTCAATAAATGATATATGATGCCCTGCATATAATGTGTTTTACAATAAAAATGTTTTCTGGTTTTCACTTCCTTTTCCACATTTTGCCACGCGTTTTCTCTAGCGTTATTGCTTTTGTACACTGAAGTTTTTTAGTAAATTAAGGGATTATTTTCCACTTTACAAACACGACACTCTTCTATTCCCATCTTCACAAGAAGTATATTGTCATATATGAAAATTTAGTTGACGGACTGGCGTTTACGTTTCAGCTGATACATATTTTACTCGGTGCACTACTGCACTGCGTCGTCGTTCATAGATTTTACTGCACCATACTTAGTGGAGTGGCTCGTATATTTAAACATGTGAGACAATGTGAGTTATGACGCTCCGTCAATCCGTCAAACGGCGTTGTATTTGGTGAAATATCTCCTTAAATAAGGATCATATAGCAGAATAACCTTAAAATATTTGGTTTCAAACGGTTGTTGCCTTGTATATGTCAAATATAGCCTGTCTCACAGGGTTACCAGACTATTTTTATTCATTTCCAACATTTGGATAATATATTATAGAATTAATCCGACAATCACTTAAATTATAAAATATAACTTGAATGGCAAAGTTATATTAGCAAGATGAAATTAAATATAATACGAGGGCTGTTCTCTTTCCGCTGAGTCTATCTAGAAGACTCAGATATTTTGGAACAAATTTTGCTTGAGATTTTAACGTAGTTATTTACAAGTTTAATTCTAATGAAAGTTGTCAAATATACTTGAAGGTTTTTAAAGTACATAATTTTAAAGTAATCCTTTCCCCAGGATATCATGGAATTGAATAAAAAGCATTATCGAACTGTATTTTTTCACAATTTCACGCGTGGCTTAAGCTGTAAAGAATATTTGAGGGAATCAATCGAGTGTTTGGTGACAAGTCGTGTTCCTTAGTTACCGTAAAGCGATGGTACAATAATTTTCAACGTGGGCAACTTTCCTTAAATGACAACTTTCGAGCTCCTAAGTTTAAAACGTCAGTTACCGAAAAGAATATTGGTCTTGTACGAAACATGATTGAAGAGGACCGGCATGTTACTGCTAGGAGTATTAAAGCAACTTGAAAGTTGACTGTGAAAGCAATTGACACCATTTTACACAACCAGTTGATGGTACGTGCACACTGCTACTCGAACGACTGAGTATTTGAATGCCTAAAGCATTCAAATAATGGGACATTCGCCGTATAGTCCAGACCTAGCACGTAATGATTTCTTTTTATTTCCGCGTGTAAATAGTAAGTTACGGGGTTTACGTTTTACATTGGCCGAAGAAGCAGTTGAAGCATTTAAAAATAAAATATATAATCTAACGGGGGACGGTTGTAGAAAATGTTTTGAAGATTGGTTTTCACGGATACAAAAATGCTTTGATTGTGGAGGGGAATACTTTGAAAAATTATAAATAAATGTGTTTTCTCAATATATTCTGTATTACTTTACTAGTCTCAGCAGAAAGAGAACAGCCCTCGTATCTTACTTATATTGTGATTTAACTTAAAATGCTTCCTGCTTAAGCTTAAAATTCTTTGTTTGATTTTACCAGTTATCCACCGACAATTCCTTAATTATGTTATCCATTACATCCATGGAATTACCAAACAAATGCTGTTGGAATGATCATTTGTAGGAGTATAAAAACTCCATGGAGTTAATAATATTTATTGGCATTTAGTAACTGGTTTTTGTTTTTGTGTTTGCTTTTATGTCAAATTGTAAATTAAATTATGAAGATTTTGAAACGAAGCATCGTTAATTGGTGTGCCTGAAATGGGGAAAACACTGTAGAACACGCTGAAAAATTAATTCAAGAGTGGTGGAAACTTTAAGGTATGGTTGAAAAAATAAATCCACTTGTAAATACCTTAAGTTTGGATTCAGACTCCGATTATACTAATGATAGCGATCATTATGATATATAACGGTTTACTAACGTGATTTATTAAAAATTTCTTGTTAATATTCAACGTTATTATTATTGAAACACATTTTTTCCTTGCCTATTACATAGTATATAACAATTGTATACTATTGTTATTATTGTTCCACATTACAGGTTGTAAAGACCATAATTAAAACAAATATTTCTGTTTTAGCTGTGTTTTCAAACAATACGTGACCAAAACGTGCGCCGTTAGAATTTGCAACTGTTCAGGTGTGTATCAGACACCCTAATAGTCGGCTGTCTCGCTTCTATGCTTTATTTAAACAGCCAGTAAATACGAACACTTAATAGTTGGCGTACTGTATTGCGATACTCTATGACTAACAGATCTAAGTGAAATAGAACCAGCACGTCAATGTCGAAAAAATTTATATGCGCTAATCTGGTAACCAGGTAAACCTCTGAGACAGAGTATAGTTAACATCGCGTACTTTGATTTTTTCTTGTTTTTTGATTTATTATTTTCCTCTGTACTTACTTGTGAATAGTATAACTAAATTCTGAACGAAAACAGTTTTTCTGCATTATAAATAAAATAATTTCCCGAACTTATCCTGCAAACAACATATTTTGAGATATTTGCAGCAAAAGGGTAAGCAGTTACTTATTTCGTGTCCTTCTTAATGTAACATGTCGTTCTCTTAATTAATCGAGATATTTTTATCTTCATTTTGCGATTTCAGCTGAAAAGGAACTTCCAATTAGCCAGTATGTCAAAACTGCTTCGTTTCAAAGTAAATTTAAGAAGTCGAAGTCAGTCAAAAAATTCAAATACCGTTATATCAATAACATGCTTCATCTCCTAAAATGAATGAAAAGGGAGAATTTAATTCGGATTGAATTGCAGCACGATATGAAAAGATTACATTGATCCAAATTTAATTCGTATCACATGTAGAGGAAATTATAGATGAATTTCTAATCGCAAGTTATGAAACAGTGTCAAAGAATAATTACAGAAGTACTGCTGATTGTGAAATGTTAAAAAACATAACCAAATCATCCACTACTACTTAAACTTGGAAAGACATGATTACGCAGCTCTATGTTACCAATAATTCTTAGAAATTTGTCAATTAATTACAGAAATTTCAGCACCTGTAATTTGATAATAAAAACATATTTTTAGCATATCTGTACCTCCTAAACAACAGGCAGTTGTTAAAGTAAATTATGTATTTCTACGTACATCTGTAGATCAACTAAAAGCTAAAGAAACGCCATTACAAGATTCAAATGGGAAATCTAAAAAATCAATTAATTCAGTTAATTATAGTATTGATAAAATGGCGGTTTTAAATAGAAACGCAGGGGTTGCGAATTCAACGTTAATTAAATTGTAGGCGGAAACTTTGAACACAAAGTTCATTTAGATTTAATCAGCAAATCAAATTTAAAATTATTTCCGTTGATGTTGAAAGGATGTTTTTGATATACAAACAGGTTGATTACTTTATCTTGTAGCAGGTAGGTTACGTAGTTATGTTGGATGTACTAAGAAACTTTAATTAAACTATTTACTAACAAAAAAGATGTAGTTTTCCAATAGGTACATTTACAATACTTAATTCTTATAATTTAAACAAAAGACATACAGAGAAAGCCAAAACTAGCATAACAATATGTGTGCATAAATTAAATAGAAACAAAAAGGAGACTAATTAATGATGTACTAAACGTTCAAACAGCCGTCCACCTTGCTGTTCACCTAAGTCAATCCACGCAGAAGAAAAATTCTAACACGAGAAAATGACGTAGCCCTCGTCGCAATAACAATTATTAAACAACTAAACACGCACAAAAACAAAAATACGAGTAAATGACAAATTGACAGAAGAAGTCCTCCTTTCCACCGGAATTAGACATGGTGATTCTCTGAGCCCTATCCTGTTCAATGTTGTTATGGATAATATTATAGAAAAAGTTAAGAACACAAGCAGAGGATATTGCATGGCTAACGAAGAACTTAATATAATATGCCACGCTGACGATGCCGGTGTTATGTCAGAGGGCGAAGATAACCTGCAACGACTTAAACTCATTAATGTCCATAGGCCTCATAATTGAATAAGGTAGATATGTCGTTGGATAAAACCACAGTCAAATCCCATAAAATAGATTTAATCTTGTTTCAAAGGTATAAAATGTTAACGTTTTCGATGCCCACTTGGGATCAAATTGACAATTTTAATCTGCTTTAATGCTGTCCCACATTTAGGGTTTCTTTAAATTTAAATTCTTGATAATGTTATCCATCATGACTTAAAGTAAATTTAAATAATATTTAATTTCGGTGTTACCGTGAAATGTTTAGTGTCTTAGTTATGAACTGTATTATTTAGTTCAATCATTTAGTGTGTTACATGTTGTAATATTTTTCCTACACAATGGTTTTTGATTGGTTAATTTTGTAATTTTGCTGGTTAGTCTGAGGATGATCCCAAGTGGGCATCGAAAACGTTGTCATTTTATACCTTTGAAACAAGATTAAATCTATTTTGTGGCATTTGATTTTGGTTTTATGCAACTGCAAAGACTTCTCCGCGGTTTTTATGTAACGGCTAAAGAATTTAACATAGAGATACCTTTAGACAAAACCAAATCCCTAGTAATTTCCAAAGAACCAAGACGATGCAAAATAGTTGTTGATAATAAAATAATTGAACAAACGATGAAGCTTAAATATTTATGAGTCGAAATCTCACAGACAACTAACAACAGAAGTAAAGACACACAATAAAACAGCAAGAGCCTCAGGATACATTAGAGACATCATATGGAATAAAAAGGAGATGAATATCAATGCTAAGGTAAAGATATATAAAACCTGTGTGAAACCAACTATGACCTATGGAGCAGAAACGCGAGCAGACATGCCTGCCACAAAAAGAACTCTACGAAGCACAGAAATGACAATACTAAGGCAAATATCAGGTCATACACTACATGGCAGAATCCGTAACAGAACATAACACAAAAATGTAATGTTCAAGACGTAGTCCGATGGGCACGAAAACGTAGGAGGGATTCGAATGAACATGTTACTAGAATGCAAGACCACCGACTACCCAAAATAGCAACAGACAACATGCCGTATACATCGTGATGCCCAGGACGACCTCCGAAGGGGTGGAGGAACAGCTGGACATCAGTTCCCAAGAATAATCAAAATATTGGAACAAACAGGCCTTAGGCCTAAAACAAGAGAAAGAAGATGAAGAAGAAGAAGAGTTAGCATGTATGGGGTGATTGACCTATATGATTCAATAATTCTTTCGCGAGTTCTTCCTGAGTTTTTATAGGGGTTTCGTAGACGTCGATTTCTACTTCACCTCATAAAAGGAAACCTAACGCAGTCAAGTCCGGGTTACATGGAGGCGAAGGATGAATTGCTCCTCTTGCAACTATTATGCTATGAAAAGTTTCATCGTGGTAGTTTCTCACAATTCTATGGAGTGGATAGGTGCTCCGTCATTTTTAAACCACATACGCTGTCTAATATAAAGAGTAATATTTCCTAAAAGTTCAGGCAAATCATTTTCTAAAAAATGTAAATACATTTCCGCATTTAAACTGCTCTCAAAGAAGTGGGGACCAACGATAAAGTTGACGACGATAACACGCCATACAATTTCAGTAAATATTCTTTGAAAGTGTGCTTTGCGAATCTAACGTGGGTTATCTTGTGAATAGAAATGGCAATTATGTTTATTTACACACCCACTATACTAAATCTGGCTCCGTCAGAAAATAGAATATTTCTTAAAAAATGATGATCAGTAGTAACTTCGCTTCTTAAAAATTGGTATAAATTTATTCGACGTGGGTAATCATCTTCAGTAAGGTGTTGCACCAATGTGTTATGGTAAGAATTAAAGCGGGTTGCCTTTACAGTGTTAAATACTGAACTTTGGCTAAAGCCTACAGTTCTTGCAACCGTTCGTTGGCGTATATGGGGGTTAGCATTTACTTGTTCGGTGACTGTCGTTCCAGCTGCTACAGTTGTGCCATATCGTTGTCCCACTTTTGGCTTGGAAAACCGTCCATACTGCCGCGTGTATCTTTCCAACTGCCTAAAGGCATTATGTGATGGAAGGGATCCGGATATCTTTGTGCATATCGTGGTACTGGTAAGTCCGGCGCCTCCAACATTGAAATTAATTGTTATCACGACAAGAATCTATACAAATCAATTTGTATGGAAATTTGTGAAGTTTTGACGAAACAGTAGTTGACATTTGCCTGCCTAAATGACCTTTATTGTAAACAAAATATTTATTATAGTTCAGAAAAAAGGTAACTTTGCATTTCATGCACATGTAAAAGGTGTAGCCTACCTACTTGTTACAAGATAAAATGATCACACTGTATAAACATATGTTTCCTCGTAGAAGACAGTCACTCATTGTCCGTAATCTAGAGTTTAGGTATGTTTGGAAGGTAGTTAATTAATTTATTAGGGTATTATCAAGAATTATTATACTTCGACGAATAGTGCACTTACACAGCTAAATTTTGGTAGCAAGTCATTTACAGTCATTATTTGTTGTTTGCTTATCATTACTTACTCCTACCTACCAGGAACATTACTAAAAAATAAATGCATATGATATTTTTGGTACTTATAAACGGACACATTTTGATTCATTTTATTGCATATAAATCCGTGCCTTCGTAATAAGAGATACATTAGTTTATAAAAGTAGTATAGGAACGAAACTATCATGCGCAGGTAAACATATACTTATTGTGTTTCTTTGATATAAACATGGCATCAACAATTATTGTTAAATAGTTTTTGTGTAGTTTAAGATCCGCAAGAGAAGCTATATGAAATAGATATGCTCTGTATATGTTTGTCATATACAGGGCGTCTCAACATTGTCGACCGTGCTTTTGGGATTTTATTCTGGGGGCTAAAAGTAATCAAAACCAAAGAGTGGAAATTTGTTAGATTATCTTTTGTTATCGAGTTATTGATAAAAAAGTAAATATTAAGTTTCCTCTTGCGCGCTGTCGCTTCAATTAGTTGGGTAACAGAATTGAATTGGTGGATATGGTGATATTAAAAATGTATGAATCGTTATATCATATTAATAAGTATCATTATTTCCATTTCCTTCTGCGTTTTGTGTTTAAAATGGAACGCTACTAATGTAATCGATACATGTTGGCATGTTGAAAGTACTGGGTGTGTGTAATGACAATGGGTTTCCAAATCGTCGGCACCCCGAAGCAAAAACCATAAGATGTGTAGATCAGCGTTTCTTAACCTTTTAGTATTTGCGAGCCAATTTTCAATCACAATTCTCATTGCGCCCCCCCCCCTTTCATAGAATAATTTTTACTGAAATCGTGCTGTAATTGTAATATTAGTTTCTATTTAATTGTATTTTGACGCTAAAGCTACATTACGACCTTAATTCTTAATTACAAACCTTAAAAATTACCACGAATAGGTAAATTTATTGATATTTGGCAACACCGTACCGCTGCGTTGATAACATCAGAATCGATGCCTCTCTATTGCTCTCTGTCTTACGTCCACCATAACGGACAGTCTCGCGGCCTTCCGAGAAGTTCCGATTTGTCTTGAACATTCTGGAATGTCTGCGCTACCGCGACGCAAGCGTGTATAAATGCTGCACCACGTCCAATTCCAGCCAGTCTCGGTCAACTCGATCTTTCTATCGTGAACGTGTATGTTGTAATTTGCGTGTTAACTGCAATTCACGGTAGCAGTGGATTTATACAGAATCATGGATGAATATTTAAGTGGGCGTAAGCGAGCATTAGACGATAGTGTAGCATCAACAAGGGTACAGACTAGCGTGGTTCCGAAGATAAAATCAAGGAAATATTCTCAAGAATATTTAAATTTTGGGTTTACCAGTACTGAAGTAAATGAACAAGAAAGGCCCTTGTGTGTTATTTGCTCAAACTTGTTGGCAGCAGACAACATGAAACTTAATAAACTTAAAACGTTTCATGCTAACAAACCCCGACAATTCGAGACATTATGAAAAGCAAAAATAATTTTTTTTGAAACTTTATCTGTGAATGAAGAGACTTTACTTGCCTTTTATAAAGTTTCATATAAAATAGATGAATGTAAAAAGCCCTTCACCATTGGTAAAGAGTTTATTCTGCCAGCTGCAATTGACATAGTAGAAACTACGTATGGAGATAATGTTGCCAAACAATTGCAGTTCA
This sequence comes from Limonius californicus, assembly GCA_014611495.1. NCBI lineage: Eukaryota > Metazoa > Arthropoda > Insecta > Coleoptera > Elateridae > Limonius > Limonius californicus. The sequence goes on along the minus strand of JABXWE010011471.1, from coordinate 3,433 downwards.
TACCTCTATCAAATGATACTGTTGCCAGTCGAATTGGTGATATAGCTGAAGATGTACAGTATCAGGTTTTCGGGAAGTTGCTTGACAAATTGTTTTCAATTCAGCTTGACGAGGCAACAAATAGGAATAAAGAGGCTCATTTAGTTGCCTATGTTCGATTTTGTGATGGTATGTCAGCAGTAGAAGAACTACCTTTCTGCAAACCAATAGAACTCAAAGCAACAGCACTTGCATTATTTGCTATCTTAAATGATTTTGTAAACGAGGCAAACCTAGAGTGGAAAAATTGCGTCGGAATACGCACCGATGGTACTCGTACAATGCCTGGAAGATTCCAAAGTATACAAGTACTTGTGAAACTAAAATCTCCACAGTGTGTCTGGACACATTCCGTGATCCACAGAGAAGCTCTGGCTTCCAAAGAAATGAGTCCTAGTCTGAATATTGTGCTAACGACGGTTGTAACTGTAAAGACATGGGTGCAGTACATTCAGCGTTAATATTTTGTTGCGAAGCAAGATAGTTATCATATGGGAAATTTTTTATACGGGTTTATGAAATGAGAGATGAAATCGCCATTTTTCTAGAAGAGGAAAGCCGAGAGAAGCCGAGAAGTTTCGAGATGATTTACTTGTGATGAAATTGAGCTACAAAACATTCGAGAAATTAAATACCTTGACTCTTCAACTCCTAGAAATGTTTGCAAATGTGGATGAATGTATTAAAACTTACAAGGCTGAAGAACAACATGTGAAAGTTGTTTCTGTAACTATTGAAAATCGTTTAACCATGCTGGCAAAGAATTTTAAAGTATTTTCTTGCTGGCGACAACTTGGTAGCAAGTTACGAGTGGTTTAGGGACTCATTTTAAAATACTCCCGAAGATCTCTCAACTGCCGAAGAAGAAACCTTCAAAGAGTTCACGCATGTGGCGAAAGCAGAAGACAATTTAGTAATAAATTACTCTTTGAATTTTGTGCAGGGTTGGATGATGAGTTTTCTACACTGAAAACAACAGCAGTTCGTATACTATTACCATTTTTAACATCCTACCTTAGCGAAACAGAATTTTCTGCGGGAGCTGCTTTGAAGAAAAAATATGGATCTCAGCTAAATATTAGAGAAAAAGAACTCAGAGTGTCAATATCTAATATTAAACCTTCTTTCGAAAAACTTTGCTCTGCAAGACAGGCCCAAGGGAGTCACTAATAATTATTAAACTTGTTTTTAATTTAGTATTGATCTGTTAATTATTAAATACATTGTGCAGTATTTTAATTTTTTTCGCAATGCTTGCGCCCCCGTTTAGTGTTATTACGCCTCCATAGGGGGGCGCGCCCCACAGGTTGAGAGTCGCTGGTGTAGGTCAAGGATTACTAGAAACTGATAATTTAAATCCCCGAGAAAAGGCAGAACGTCAACTTACACTCAGCGTGATCAACAAGAGCAATCTCTTGAATTTGTTGACGTGGAATCAAGTACAAGTCTTCGAATAGTATCATCTCAACTCATATCTAAGAAGATACAATTTAGGGATTATTAAGGAGAAAGGGTCTCCATCCATTTAGATATCAAAAAGTTCAAGCTCTGCATGATGCTTATATGGTGCTTGAATACAATTTTTGTAGGATTCTGTGGAGTAATGAATCCACGTTTAGTGACTTTCATAACTGGAGGAATGTAAATGATTACTTAATATGCAGAAGATTATAACAAGGACGGTGCCCAATAAACATTTGAGCTGGGTTATAAAATAAGAATGAAATTGGGAATTTTCATTCTTAATCCCAAAAGCACGGTCGTCAATTTTGAAACATCTCTTATGTTTAATATTGTGCGGTCAGTAAAAATTCTTACCAATGAAACATAAGAGAAAAATCTTAATATTTCTAGAAGGCGCTTCTGCAATAAATTGACTTTAATAAACGTCCTATATCTGTCACAAGTATCTATATCTGGTCCTCTAGTGATATAGCAACAGCGACCCACTTTTAAACTCAGCTATAAATCTTTATCCCCGATTTTCACCGTCGTTTTTCTCATACAGGGCACTATATTTCTGCATAACGGGGCTATAAACCGACACAGTCCAGCTTATTTACACTTTTCTCCATTTCCACCCTCTATCATAAAATGTACAGTACAGCCCAAAAATTGGTAATTATGTGTCTATAAATCCTCGTTACCTGCTGCAGTACTTACGAAAATTTATGCGCCGAGTTCTACGTGTTCTATCTCTACCACGTGTTAGCGAAGTAGTGACTACTGATGCTCGTAGTAAACGTTAATACTGCTGAGTTGCAATTTAAGGGCTAGATGCAAGTAAGTTTGTTACGCTTGCTTAGTTTTTATTGATTGTAAAACATGTACATAAGTAAAAATAAATTGGAAATAAATATTTGGGAACTTTATTATTAGTCTACAATTTTGAGCAAGTTGGGAACAAACAAAGAGATATTTCACGAAAGAATAGAAAAACAAGCCAGAAATCAAAGTAATAGTCATGTTAATGATGCAGTTTTACATGATAAAGCCGTTTTAAGGAACTTGAATACGATGGAAATGTGTTCAGCGATTTTCAAACAGCCAAAGCTAAATTTCTTTAATGTAACGTATCTAATAACTTGAGGTGTTTCGGTTGTCAGTGGCTTAGTCGGTCGTTACATTTGACCAACAACAGTCACACGTTGTTTCAGACAATAATTTTTCTATTGATCTTTTGCACACATCAACAACCTCTATCCGATAATTATTATTTGTGTGACTTCGCGGTTGTAAGTGATACGATAATTAAATTACACAAAAAAAGTTTATTTAATATTTTGCCGAACTTACTTTTACAGCCCGCTTGATTTTAATGTCCCCAAATTGTAGTTATATAAAATGCAAAACGGAAAAATGATATTCTAATTTTATTTTTGCAATAGAATCAAGATCACAGGATGTACTCAGTAAACAACTGCTTATAAGGTCATCGTATTTCCAAATGCTGCTGCTTACTATAAACAATTATGAGAAGCTACGAAACAGCGTGTAAAATTATTTTGTAAGATAGAAAGTGTTGGTAGAAGGAAAGCAAGTGCATACCCCCTGAAAAGAAAGTATCAACAGTGGTAGAAAAATAAATAGTTGAGCCGGTGGGCTACATTCTACGCTTTATATGGTAGTTTCAATTACAAAATTATAACTATGTGTTACGATGTAAATGGTAGATTTTAAGTGTGTAGTACTTTCTGAAATAGGCAAGGTAGCGTGGTTGTTAGCTGCTCTCTGATAATTTTGTTAAAAAAGTAATGATTAGTATTTTATTACACGTCGGCCATTTTTTGGTGTATAAAAATTCACTTGCTAGAATTCCTGTAAATACCAATTTAATGACCATAGACTTCTCTTCTTCGTCTTCCTCTTTTCTTAGGCATAGTGCCTGTTTAAA